>JAQZBX010008835.1:0-47294 GCA_029593785.1 Cabassous unicinctus | reverse complement strand
AAAAAAAAAAAAAAAAAAGACAATGTTCTGGTTGGCATTTCAGGACTTCAAACATGCCCAGGCTCTGCTGTCCTAACAGCAGCGATAACAAGGCAGTAATCTACTACATTTGAATCCTCTCCCCTTTCACTCCTGTCCTAGTTTTCTTCATGGCTTCACCAGCAAGTATCTCTGAGCCTGGTCTTAACCTGCTGTCTCTACATCCTGCTGACCCTGCTTGATTAGTCTTACACCTGGCCTTCAGCCCTGCCTCTCTAATGAGGTGGCTCTCGTGAGAGTCTCCAAAGGCTTCCACAAGGGCAAACCCAGCATTATTCTAGCTACTCTTAGCATCTAGTCCCAGCTCCAAGACATGGCTAAGCAACCCATCCTTCTTACCACCCTCCCTACCCTGGGTTGCCATGATCCTTCCCTGGGCTGCTTCTCAAGCTCTTAGATCTACACCGTCCCTCCTGTGTCTGTCCATAGCTAACTCGTCCTTCTCCCATATCCTCCGTGTGAGAGTTTCTCTTTTTTAGTTCCCGCTAAATAATTATTATAGCTGTTTCAGCTTTTCCCCCAGCTAATGTTATCATCAGTGGTACTCAAATATCTGAGTCTTTTCTCTAACTGATACATGTTCAAGAAGTGAAAACCGTGTTATGACTAAAGGCCAGAGAAACAAGAGTCAGACAGTCCATAGGAGACCACCTCTGAATTATTGAGTCCTTTCCTTTTTATTTCCTATTTCCTTCTTAAATAGCTTCCCCTCGCTACAGGCATAGATACCTACGTTCCCCTCCCCAATCCTGATAATCTCTTTAGCGCCCTGGTCATCAATTTCCAAAAGCCAGAACTAACATTGATAACTTGTCTAGTACCCTCAAGTCCAACAAGTCAACAATTTAAATGTATTTTCACCCAGAAAACTAGACTTCTGTATGACTTCATTTTAGTTGGCAGCATTATTCTTCTTCCAGTCACCTGAGACTAGAAATTTGGAGTTATCTTTGCCTCCTTCATCACCCAGCCAATAAAGTAATATCTTCTTTGTCTGAAGGACCTAGTCTAAGGCGCTACCTGTCTTTCAGTCAGGTGTAAGGCTAAGATTCTACACCTGCCACATGTCACTGTTTCCTTTGCATCTCTGACACCTTTACCATCCTTCTTCCTTGTACCCGGTGACCGACACTCAGGTTCATCACAGTAATCAAGAGCACTGCTGGAGCCCCTGCAATGGTCTCCCTGCCTCTAGCCCCTTCCCACTTTAATCCATATAACATGTCACTACTCAAAGAACTTTCTCAAGAATACTTCTTTGAATATACGATTTCTTTGCTCAAAAAACTTCAGTCACTTCCCACTACTGAGAACAGAATTCCTCAACATTAATTCTAACTCATACTCTTAAAAATTTTGTAGTCAAATAATTTGGAGAATCTTGGAGATTATCTTAAAGGTTCACAAGGCATATTAGCTTATTAAAGTCTCTGAGAAGTCCTGCAACAAAAACAAAAACAAAAAGCATACCCACTTAATGTTGCCTAACTCAGCATTTCCCAAGTTGATTTGACCAAGGAACAATTTCTGACCTAACAGTTATCAACCTGGAACATACACTGGAAGTGCTGACTGGGAAGACCCAGTCCAAATCATTTTAGCGTAAAATTCGGTGTCCCAGGCTACTTGTACAGGACCGGTTCCTACCACTTCACTAAATAAACCACAACTGAGGCAAAATTCAAGTCTTTATTGTTTCTTGACAACATCCTGGGCTTTCCCACTGCTCTCCTTTGGCCTTCTAGACATAAAAACATTTGTTCCTCTCCATCCCTACTCCCTGGTCAGGGCCTTCCCATTCTTTAAGACCTAACGTCCACCCTACCTCCTCCCCTTAAGTTTGTCAGTTTGAAGGAGTCTCTTCCCCTCTAAAATCCTTGCTGCCTTTGCCATTTAAATACCCATATTGGGGCATTTACTATTGCACTGAATGATTACACTAACTTAATTTTGCAATATCATTTCCATTTTTGTACAGTGACCTCAGCTTCCTTCTATGTTCAGGACAGAACCCTCTGGAAGGCATTTTTATATCTTCACAGTGCCTTACATGTCCTATTTTCTTGCCCTTCCCTTTACCAGGAGACCTCTCCAAATGTGGTCTTGTCTCAACCGTCTCCACTTCCTAAGAATTTTCCTATACATGCAGTTGGCTTCTACCCCTCACCTGCACTAAAATAGCATTTCCAAATATTATCAATGACTTTCCTCGTTTCTCATTTTACTTCTCAACTGCTCCACCTCTGTATTTTGAACAACCCCCCTTCTTCCTTCTCCTCTCTTTGTATATGGCCGCATACATACATGATATTTGATGACTTTGACTTACTGGTTAAAATCTCTTGTCCCAACAAACCTTTGACCAGATTGGCAAAATTGATTTAAATCTCGACTCCTATCCCGCTTCCTAACTTCTGAGAGTGATATGCCCTGCAAATGAGATTGTCAATGCCTGAATGATGCATGAAAAGGTTTGGTGTACCATGTGAAGGTCAAGTGGGAGAGGCCCAGCTGCAGCTCTCTCTCTTCCTTCTGTTATTTTAAGAGTTGTCCCAAACGATATTTTTCAGCACAGAAACCAAAGATTAAGATTTTAGGGACTAGAAAGGAAGGCATTCCTTTTTGTCAGCCAACAAAAAAAATGGCTATGAAGATATTGATACTTACATTGAAAGCTCCCAGAAGAAACAATGTGGGTTGCAATCCGACCGAAAATATCAACCGTAAAATTGTGGAAGCAATTAGTGCCCGGATGCCGTGGGGCTTGGGGAGAGCAATGACAATGGCCAGAGAGATAAGCATGGCTGTCCACAGCAGTCCTGACAAGTGCGGCTCCAGAGTTCCTAGAACGACAAGGTGGGCCTCTCACAAATCAATGCTTTCACCTAGTATGAGTGACAGACCAAAACGGGTTTAATTACACTTTCTTCAGTCACCTCCTTGGCCTCACCTGTCACAACTCTTACCTCAAATTCTTTGCCCCGGACATAACCAATCCATTTTTCTTACCTCCAGACTTTCATACATATTCCTGATGCCTGGGAAATTCTTATTCCCTTCTTACTCATCTTAGGTCTTAACTTCGATATTACCTCTTCCAGGAATCCCTATAGGATACTATTTTCCAATGGTCAGTTTACTTGTCTCTTTCTCACTCTCTCTCTCACCAGATTCCAAGTTCCCTGAGGTACTCATCAAATGCTGGTTCAATCAATAAAACACACGTGTCACACCTTTACTCTGACAAAAGGCAAACTAGAAGCCTAAACTTTTCATTTTTACTGAAAGTATGCAAAGGAAAATTGCAGTTCCCCTGCCTGAATCATTTCTTTAAGGGAAGGAGGAAAGCAACTTCCGTGTCATTAGCATCATCCTACAATTAGATTATCCTTGTAGTCAAAGAGCTTCTACCAGTTTTTGTCTTCTCTTGCTATTGCAAGTTCTATTTAGAGTGTCCTATGAGACGGCTTGGTTATATAACATGAGCCAACATGGCTAAAAATATAGTTCTGTAAAACACTCAAAAAAAAAAAACACTCCTATTTCAAATACTGTCACATTTTGAGTCTCCTTCAGATGTAAACAAGCAGCATTACATGATTAAGGCCACTTATATAAAGGAGTTTCACTTCTTCAGAACTGCTGGGATTACAGCACCACCCAGAAAAGAGACGAGACATTTTTCAAAATCTTGCAGGTTACAGGTTACAGCTATTCCACCAGTGTGCTGGATGCTCTAGTTTCTTTAGTTCAAACCTGCCATGATTCAGTTGCTTTTTAAAAACTGTTTCCCCAGCCCCAACCACTTACCTCTTCTCTTTTGATACCCCTCAAAAGGAAACCCTGAATAGAAATGGACACAGGGAGACAGAAGCTTTCCAGAAATTTAGGAAGAAGTGGAGATTGAGGTATGTGAGTGGCATCCTGCACATTTAACCATTGTCACACATTGTATTAAGCCCTTTATGTCGATTATCACTTATTTAATCCTCCCAGTTACCCTGTGAAGTTGATATTACTATCTCCATTTTACTCTTGAGGAAACTGAGTCTAGGGTTATGTTATTTGCCTGAAGTGACACAGCTAATGGCTGGAGACTATTTGACTCTGAAGTCCATAACCTTAACCATCATTAAAAAAAAAAAAAAAGTCCCCTCAGCTTTACTGAGGTAAAGACAATAAAATCCACCCATTTTAAAAGAACAATTTGATGAATTTTGGCAGTTTATACAATTATGTAACCACTCCCAGAATCAAGATAGAGAACATTTTTATCACCCTAAAAAGTTTCCTTGTGTGTCTTTACAGTTGATCCCCTTACCTCACCCCCAGCCCCACGCAACCACTGATCTGCTTTCTGTCACTATAGTTTTGCATTTTCTAGAATTTCATAAAAATGAAAAAATCATCACACAGTATTACAGTCTTCTGTGTTTGACTTCTTTCACTTGGCTTAATGTTTTTGAGATTAAACCAGGTTATTATGTATATCAATATTTTGTTCTTTTTATTGCTGGATAAGATTCCATAATGTGGATATACCACAATTTATTTATCCATTCAACAACTAATAAATCTTTGGGTTGTTTCCAATTTGGAGATATTACGAATAACACTGCTAGGCACATTCAAGCACAAATCTTGGAGTGGACATGTTTTCATTTCTCTTGGACAAATACCTGGTAGTAGACTGTTGGAGGCTGTGTATATGTTTAGCTTTATAAGACACTTTCATACTGTTTTCCAAAGTGATGGTACCATTTTGCCTTTCCACCAGCAATATAGGAGAGTTCCACTGCTCCACATCCTCATCAATACTTGGTATTGACAATGTTTTAAATTTTAGCTGTTCTAATAGCTTTGTCATTATAGTTTTAATTTGAATTTTCCTGATAACTAGTGACGTTGAGCATATTTTCATGTCTTATTATCTACTTTTATGTCTTCTTCTGTAAAGTGTTCAAATCTTTTGCCCACTGTTTTAATTTTGTCTTTTTGTTATTGAGTTGTAAGTGTTCTTCATAAATCTGGCTGTAAACCTTTTGTCAGGTATACAGTTTGCAAATATTTTCTCCCAGTCTGTGGTTTGCCTTTTATTTTCTTAACTACTTAATCACCATTTTAAACTGCTTCCTGATATCTCATGATTATAAATGTGACCAGTACAAGAAACATACTCAAATCCTGATGGGGCCAATATAAAAACCTACTGTTTCCACACTATAAAAGCAGTGTTTAAAAATAGTGCAAGAATCCAAAAAGCTAACTCTTATAAAAAGACCTCTTTGACACAAATGGAGAAATCTGAATATGGACAGAGTAGAAGGTTTACTGTTTTGTTAGCTGTGATAATGGCATGGTGAATATATATATACACATATATATTAAATATCCTTTTAAGTTAGAGATGCAACTTAAATATTTATGGGTGAAACAACAAGATGTACAGACTTAAGATATTTTGAAAAAATAGTAGAGGACAGATGAATAGAGATTGGCAAAATGTTGCTAATTGTTAAATCTGGGTTGCCGTTGATGGATATGTGTGCTTTCTTCTTGTGTGTATATTTGAAAATTTCAATAATAAAATAGTTGACAGGTAGTATTATATTTACTTTAACCATCATCACATGCTCACAAATTTGATAACATATCTGAAGCTGCCTAAGTTTCATGCTTTTGAAAGGCTCTGTGATTCATTAGTTCTGAAATAAAAGAGGAAAATGGTATTTTTGAGAAGGAGCTTTTAAGGCCCCCAGTGCTCCGGCAGCCACAAGCCTTGTAAACTACAGTGCCATCTCAGCACTCCTAACAAAGTCATCACACACACTTAAGGCTGATGTTTTGGAAATCCTGTTTTCAGGATTCAGTTAAGAATGAGTATTGATATAAAAAAATACTTTGCGATAATCAACAAGATCTTGTTACTAGGCAGGGCTAATGCAACCCTCCTCTTGAGGATGGTTAGCAGTGAGTGTAAGAAAATACTCCAACATATTTTACAAAGACAAAAAAAATCCTTCTAAGAGTGAACTGATATATTTGAGGTAGTCTCAGTCATTATATAATGGAAAAGGTTTTCATAGGTCAGATCAACCTTCCATGAGATTTAATTTGCTTTTGGGTTTAGTCTATCAAATGTGAAGCTCTAAAGCCCATGCTTCCAAAGCATGTAGCCTGACTACTAGAGATCAAGCAGAGTTGATATTAGATTCAGAACACGCCATTTTAGAGTTGGAAGGATCCTTAACAATCATCTCATCCAGGGGGTTTCAGATTTTGATGGGCAAGAAACAGCATGACCCAGAGACCCTGATTGAGTCAGCAATTATTTTTTCCCTAAATGACAGGAATTTCTGAATCTACAGCAAAGTTTCACAACCATGGGCCCAATCTAAAAGCTTCTTATTACAGAAGACAATGAGGACTAAATGAAGTAGCTTGCCTAGTGTCACATGGCTAAAAGTGGCAGAGCCAGGAGTAGCCATTGAGCCTCTGGACTGCTTCGTCTAGGTATTCCATTGTCTGAGGCTCATCACTGAAGGGTAGGGGAGCTGCCAACTCACTGTCCCCAGACAATAGCCTAATGGCTGACACCAGTGACCAAGGAAGAATATAGGCATGTGTATGATAAAAAACCTATTTAAAATATTTTTTAAAGAAATGGAGAGGGAATTAAAAATCTTCCAAAGAAATGGTTGAATAATCTGCCATGATGAGCATGACGACTTCCCTGAGGTAGAAATAGACCCGGGCCTCTGTCACATCCAGCTGAGCTCTTGGTTGACCACTTCAGACACCCTCTCCGAGAAGACCCTGCAGCCCTATGCACCCAACAAATCTTTTCAGACATGAGCACTTGTAATTCCTGACATGTCATTTCATTAGGAAAGTCCCTCCTGGGCTTGTGTATAGGAAGTGCTTTTGGGTGAAAACACTCAAATGGAACCCCTTCTATGTAACTTAAGACCAAACAGCAATGTTCTGTAGCTCCTCAAATGTGTAAATTTAATACAGAAGCATTAAATAACATGTCATCACTTTCAAACTGGCCCTTAAATTTACTTTTAGTACATATACACATGCTGTTTGAGTCAGCTGATCTGCATCAAGCCCAAGAGCTGAGCCTAAAGCTCACTTGTGCACTGTTTTTGTGTCTTGATTTTGAACTCTTTATCCTGTTATGTTTCACACAAGATGGCTCCTGGCAGGTTGGTATGTACATACGTGAGGTGATCTGCCAAAAGCTCTGATGAAAAATGTAGCTGAGAAGTAGACCTCCCAGGAGGAGGCTGTAGTGTCAGAAAAGGGCCTGTGAATATATAATAGAAGAAGAGCTTTCAATGCCTGCCACCAAAAAAACCCCACAATTGCAAATGCCTTTAGAATGTCATTAAGCAAATCAAGGGGCCTGAAACAGAAAAATGTCCTCCTAAATTGTTTTCCTTTCCTCAACAAGGTATGTAAAATGCACACACTGATGATTAGAAGGAGATGGGGAGTGGGGGAAATCCTTAAAAGCCATGGATATAATGTTTTATTATGTGAATAATAAGTAGCTCTTAATAGACTAAACATTTGGGAGGTACAGTCTGTAGTCGTTCAAGTTCTGCTTCTCCCCAGCCTTTGCAAAAGAAAAAAATTCCAGAGATTTCTTACAAATTCTTCAGTCTGAAATCAATTCCCTAAGTATGGTGTGGGAAAAAAATCCACTGGAATGAGAATCAAAATATCTAGGGTTAGCTCTGCTACTAAGTAGCTGTGTGACTTTGGCCAAATCACTCAACCTCTCTGAGATGAAATTTCCCAGTATATAAAACAAAGAGGCTGCCTGAGACAATTTCTCACAGGTTTAACAGTGTGTGGTCTCTGATGGTAGCACAACATTGTGAATGTAATTAATACCAATGAATTGTATAGTTGAAAGTGGTTAAAATGGGAAAATTTGATATACAGACCACAATAAAAATAATTTTAAAAAAGTATATAGTGTCTTCTCTTTCTTCCTTAGATAAATAAATATATATGCAAATTTTTTATTACTTTAAGTTAGATTTAAAACTAAATATGTGGTAAAAGGTACAATCTTCTTGTGTCCGAAAATGGGTAATTGGGATCCTACGTCAAAGTCATGATCTTCCTGTTGCTTCTACTAAGTTTGCTTGAAATTAAATATATGGGTACCTCCTCGGACTCCTTTAAATGGGTAGAAAAATGCCACGAGCAGATTCATCAGGACAGCCAGGTTAAATGAAATGCTGCTCCAGAAAGACATGTTGCGGGCACACCAGTACAAAACCGGCTGGGCTGTGAAAACAAAGACAAGGCCATGTGAGGTTCGAGACCGCAAGTCGGAACGCTGGGAATTCCAGCACAGCCCTTCCTCCCGCTCTTCCTCTACAAGTTGCCTTTTGTTCCCAGCTTTCACAACAACAGTAAAACTGATCATTTGTTTTGAAGTTGACTCATAGGCTCATAACGACATCAGATTGATTTATTTCTGTTTGGAGCACTTACTGGAACAGAAGATGTATTTGGGGGCAAGGAAGACGAGAAGGAAAGGAGAAGAGCTGAAGCGTAAAAAAGTCCTAACTGCCACAGTCTACAACATCAGTCATGGAATCTGAGGGTTACCCAGCGTTCATTTACTGAGTCTCTTAGTTCCCCCCAAGGCTCCTGGACCAGAGGAGCTGCCCAGCGAGATCCAAGAAGTGTGGGGAACTGGGTGGGAGCAGGGGAACACAGCCTTTTGGAGTTGGACAAGCTGGGCCCCAGATGAGGAGGGTACTATTTCCACATTCTTCCCTTGTTCAAAATTCTTCACTAACATGCAGATACACAAAAACAAGACAATTATCCCTTTTCTGTCACTGAGTCATTTGTCATTTCCCTAAAGTCTGATGATCCCTCTTGGGGGATGAGGGAGCTGGGAGTGAGTGTTGTTGACTGGGTGGTCAGCAACAGAGTTCCCTTTTTCAAGGGCTACAGAGAAATGATGTGGTGCCACCTTTGTGGTACCCTATCACAAAGGGGCAAGAGACACTTTCGATACTGCCTCCATCCTAACCCACTGTCCCCTAGAGATGATACCACACTGGCCAGGCATTCTCAATCTTAGAACAAAAATCCAATGGCCACAGTTCTGTGTGTAATGGGGCTCCCTTTTCCCTTGAACTGTTTTTCAATGCTGCCTTACACTTAGGATGATGTAGTAGGAATAATTTCAATCTCCACACCAGAAGCAAAGTTTCCAGAAGATAGTCTCATTCGACATTATCCCCCTCCAAAGATAAGCGTGGAGTACATGAGAATGGATCTCTATCGTGTATTTCCTTTTCCCAATGAAGTCATCATTTAACTTTAGGGCAAAAGCCAACAACAAATCCAATGGTCTTATAATGAAGCTTAGCACAGCAGCCAAGCCTTTGGAAAAGCTTCCTTCCTAAATAAGTTACGGCACAGTTAAACAGAGTCCAGAGTAATTTAATAATTGATAGTTTCATGTTTACACGTGAGAACAGATAATTTTCCAAACTGCAGAATTTTAGAGCTATGG
The DNA here is from genome assembly GCA_029593785.1 of Cabassous unicinctus. Lineage (NCBI taxonomy): Eukaryota > Metazoa > Chordata > Mammalia > Cingulata > Chlamyphoridae > Cabassous > Cabassous unicinctus. The sequence continues at coordinate 37,699 of JAQZBX010008835.1, read as the reverse complement.
GAAATCATCTAGTTTAAAAATCCCTCATTTTATAAATGAGGGAATCTGAAGCCCAGCAAAGGGCAGAAGCTGTGTCAGGGATAAAGATAAGTGGCTTATGACACCCCTCAATAGAGTAGCTACCCAGGAAGGCTCAATCGACTTTCAGTAAACAATCTACTTTTTTTTCTAGGCTAATTGCTATAGCGAATTTAAGATAATTAATCATCTGCTCTGGAAACAACAGCTATTGGTATTTCTTCTGGAAGAAGCACATTTCTGATCTGGATATGAAAACTCCAGAAGAAAACAGAGGAAATGAACGGTAAGAACGGCAAAGTGTTGATAATTGTTGAAGCTGAACAAAGATGTTCACGTCCTAATCCCCAGAACCTGTAAACATGTTATGTGACATGACAAAAAAAAGACTTTGCAGATGTGATTAAGTTAAGGCTTTTGAGATGGGGAAATCATCCTGGATCATCGAAGTGGACCCAATGTCATTACAAAGGTCCTTGTAAGTGAAAGAAGGAGGTAGGAGAGTTAGAGTCATACATGATAAAGACTGGACTGGCCATTGCTGGCTTTAAAGATGGAAGGAGGGCCATAAGCCAAGGAATGCCAGCAGCATCTAGAGGCTGGAAGAGAGACTTGGATCCTCCCTAGAGCCTCCAGAAGAAATGCAATCCTGCCAACCCCATTTTGGACTTCTGACCCCCAGAACTCTAGGGTAATACATTTATGTTGTTTTAAACCATCAAGGTTGTGGTACTGTGTTAGAGCAGCAATAGGAAACTAGTACACCTTCCTTTTCCCCATCTCTCAGGCTTGTGACTATCCAAGTCCTACCTATCCTTCTAGGCACTATTCAAACCCTGCCTTTTCCAGGAGGCCTTCCTTTCCCAAACTACCACAATGTGTTATTGCTCAAGGACAGCCCTTGCCACGATCTACACTGTAGTACAGCCATTTAAAAATATGCCTGTGCTGTGTGCCCCATGAGGTGGCAGCTTCTTACAGAAGGAATCATAGCTTACACACAGTTGAATTCCCCACTGTACCTGGTAGCACGTTACTACTGCACCTTGTAACTACTTTCTGTGGGCTACAAGTTGGTTAGATCGATACACCTGCATTACAGCAGACTGACAGTGCCATGAACCCTGACAGGCAGGACAATTTAAACTGCAACCAAGGGCATCTCTTGGTAACATGCTTTCCTAGTTTTGTTTTGTTTTTTAATGGAACTGGGCCTTGCTTGATGACGACTTGTCTTGTTGGACTCCATATATACAGCAGAATTTCCCAGCTCCATTCTGGAGAGTGTGATAATCACGAGGGAAAACCCCAAGCTAAAAAGTCGGCATATGCAATTCTGCGTCATTCACCATCTTCCTCTTTCACTATCTTCTAGCTCTTCCAGCCCTATGTATTCACCTCACAGGGACTAGAATCTTGAGAAGGGGATGCCAGCCTGGGTTAGAGAGAGGATAAGAAAGCATGAAGGGGGTGTTTGTATGAGAAAGGGCACAAGGGGAGAGAGGTTTCCGGTGAGCACTGCAACTGGGTATTTTAATATTTGCAGAAGAAAATACTAAGCAGCATTAGTCTCAGACCTCACTTTGTACCTGAGCTCTACCTACAGATTTCTAAAAGCACAGGTTAACCTGTGATACAATCAAGAAGAGGTAAAGCAGTTACATAAATAAGCCAGGAAATTCTTTTCTGCAGACTTATTAGAAAAGAAATAAGCTATTTAAGGGGGGAAACCCATTTCATTATAACTATACTTCTAATGAGTACATTTATCCCCTTTCTAAAGAAGTAAATCATGTATAATTCAGTTATTATTTTCCATTTCCCTCTTACCAGCAGATAGCTTTGAAGCCAATTAAAATCTTTCAGTTGACAACCATAGCTGTGTTTAATTTTCACTGAAATAAGGACTTATTTTTTTCAGGGTTGAAGTAAGAGAGGGTATTAGCTATAATGCAGTATTAATCTTGGAATAATGAGATGGCCATTCTGGGATAAATACTTCAATCAGGCATCTTACTTCCCTACTTTATTAGGCAAAGGGCTGGGAATGGCTGAGTCATCTGTCCAAGGCCACAGAACCAGTGGTTGGCAGAAGCAGAATGGAAAACGGATCCCCCACCTCTTGGGACTGGGGTGCTCCTACTCTCCCAGGCTGAAGAAAGCATCTCAGAAAGAGGAATGACGAGATCATCTCACCTCACCATAACAGGTGAACACCTTTCTATTGGTTCATAAGTCTCTTGGAGAGCTTATACAATGTATCTAAGTCTAAATAACACCATTCTAAGAGAATGACTATATCTGACAGGTCTCAGTAAATCCCAACACTGAAAGGGGTAAGGTCAAATTACAGTTTTAACAGCTATAACAGAGTGTTTTGGATAGTGAATTCAGGATTATCCTCTGTTATGGGTTGAATGGCATCCCTCATAAAGATACCTTCAAGTCCTAGCTCCTGGTCCCGTGAATGTGACCCTCTTTAGACGTAGTTTTTGAAGATAAGAGTAGTTAAGATGAGGCCAAACTGGGTTAGGGTGGACCCTAATCCAATATGACTGGTGTCCTCATAAGAAGAGGGAAATCTGGACACATGGACAGGCAGATGAGAGAAGAATGCCACGTGAAGACAGAGGCAGAGTTTGAAGCAGCTACAGACCATGAATGCCCAGGATTGCTGTCAAGCACCAGCAGCTGAAACAGGCAAGGAAGGGTTCTCCACCACGGGTTTCCCATGGAGCATGGCCTGCCGGCACCTTGATTTTGGACTTCTGGCCTCCAGAACTGAGTCAATACATTTCAGTTACTTTAAGACACCCAATATGTGGCACTTTGTTACAGCAGCCCTACAAAACTAATACATTGCCCCCCCACACACCAAAGCTGGGATTATGGAATAGCCCAGTGAAGATTAAAAACACAAGGGTTTTTTGAAATAGGTGGGGTCCCATGTCTACTTTTTTTTTTGGTATTTATTTTGTCTTATTGTCCTAGCATGGTGCTGTGTAAAAGTTCAACATAAACATGATGCTTGAGCTAGAGGAGTCTTGCATGAAGGTCAAAGTAGGCTGTGAGGACACAACACACTGATGTTGGGGAGAATCGTACAGTAAGTCTTCTGAGGTCCACATATTATGTCTTGCTAGAGTTCTCCTGGACCTTCTGTCAGGTGCCAGATGTAGAGCTGGGTGAGAGTTTGTTCTGGCAAGATATTTTATAATGTTTTAAAATGCTGGATTGCCCCTTAGAGACAAGGGAGAATGGAGTGGGCGGGGATGAGGACTTCTTGAAAATCTGACTGCACAATCCTCTCTGCCACTAGCCAGATCCGAGGAGGCAGGAAGGTGGAAAAGTGATGAAGGGGAAGAAACACCTCAAAAAGGAGGCTGGTCTGTTCCTGTCCACACTGGTGGAGATCAGCGAGAGGACACAAGCCCCCAGAAACTGACCTGCAGACCAGCTTTCTTCCTGCTGCAGCCCCACCCCCACAGAAAGAGCCCCAAAGATCACAACTGTAACTGGAATCCAGGGTTTCAAATGAAAACCTGGCTCCTGACTAGGAGATAGAAATAAAGCAGGATCCTTTTTAAGTTGGTCGCAACAGCTGGTGCCGAGCCTACTGTTGGTACTAGAGGATCACATTAAAACCCTAATGGAAACCAGGAGCTGAGAAGCCCTCCGGGGAAGCCCTGTAAATGTGCTTTAGATGAGTAATTTCAATCCTACTGGCTGGGCTTCTCAACAGGACTCACTGGTGAGCAATGAGGCATCTTATGTGACAAATGATTCCACTGCCTATAAAATGAAACTGGAATCTAAAAACCAAGATACCCCATAAAAGGGAAAATAGCAGTCTCCCAAGCAGGTGTGCTAATAAATGAGCAAATAAGCCACCTGAATCTCCTGCTTAAATGCATCATCCTGTGAGTTCAAGGGCCTGGTCTTCTCCCACCACGCCCCCCCCTCCCCTTTTATTTTCTAAATCAAGATACCAAAAAAAAAAAAAAAAGACATTCTGAAAGTCTTCCATGGAACTCTCCAATCAAATGAAGTCAAAAGCTGCATGAGGAAAGCCTTTTCAGGGGGAGTTTCTACCCTTGGGCTGGAGCCCATGTATCAGCCACACAAGTGTCCTGGGGCTTCCTGGGGATCGGAGGTAGACGATAGCATAAACTGCATCAGCTTTGCTCTTAATTGGAGATGCGTGCACCACCAAGGCCAGGTTTAGTGCTGTAAGCCCCAGAACCACAGGCCTTCAACACCCCCTCTCTGCAGCATTGTTGAAGTGCTGCTGACACACCTCTCAGTTTCTTTTGCCAGTTCATTTCATTGAAGAGGTCTTCAGATCGCAGGAAGAAATCGTTGATTTTGCTGCCTTGCTCATCCCTCTCTGTCGTGTAGTATATTCGTAGTTTTGACTCCTTGGTTAGGAATTCACATATGCTGGGCACTGGGAAGACAATCTGCTCCATTGTTCGGTCTAATCTGACAATCTGGGGTGAAGAAAACGGATGAGATTAAACAGTCATCTTCACAAACCTTTTCCTAAGATGATTTGCTATTGGCCACAGACTCTGTTCGGTATCAAGTATAACACAGACCTGTTCCTGAATCTTCTCCGATTTACAATTCCAGACTTGGCTGTGTCTTAGATTTATATAAAAAATAGTTTTGGTAAATCTGAAAGAGTGTTTTTCTAAGCTCAACCCCATGAATTTTAATGCGCTAACTTTTATCTGGAACAATTTAAACTGTGTTCTTGTGTACATACTCAGATGAAGCTCCAGGCTGGTGCTGTCCAAAAGAACTTTCTGTAAGAATGGAATGTTCTGTATCTGCACTGTCCAATATGGCAGCCACAAGCCACACATGGCCATTGAACAATAGCACATCTGCAACTAGTACAATAGCGACATGGTGCAGTTGGGGAACTGAATATTTCATTGTATATTACTTTAAATAGGCATGTGCCTAGTGGGTACCACATTGCACAGTGCCGTTCTCGGCAAGGGTGTACACCTCACCTAAGATCTTTTCCCAGATAGCAAAATTGGGTTTTCATAGATAGCAACTTGAAAAAGAGACCTTTGAGTAACCCAGTTGCAGTAGCCTTCTACCTATTATGGGCCATAGTATCTAAATCTAAACTGTATGATACATGAACCAATATGCTCATTTACCCTTGTATAGCACTGTTCTTTAAACTTGATTTGTTGAGCCCCGGGGATGGATACCTCAGAGATTTTCTCCATGCCCTTCCTCAACTGGCTCAATCCCTAAAGAGGAGGCAGTCTGGTCGGGGTTATTCAAACTCTTGGTCACAATATTGAGTCACAGTCCTGGGGGTGGGGGTAGAGATTTTCAGAAGAGTTAAGGTTGCAGTAGAACAGGGGCACAGCCTCTCTATTCTTCCTCCCCAGAGGCTGGAGGAGTCAGGTGAGATACAGAGCCAACACCCTCTACGAGGAGAGCTGGCTCATGCTCTCTCCATGCCTTTGTTCCCTGACGCAGCAGGAGAGGTGACTCAACTCAAGTTGTAGTGGGAAACTCTCAGAGGTAAGACAGGTTCCCACAGCCCTGGTTCTAAGTTCTGAGGGATATAGTCTGGAGACCAGCGGTTCCCAAATCTAGCTGAAGATTGGGGTAAGGGAGTCTTAGTTACAATACTCATATTGGCACACAACCCAAACACATTTAACTGGATTTGTGGCATGGGGATTAGTGGCCAGAACTTGCACATGAACCAGTGCCCCAGGTGACTCTGACATACACTAGGCTTAGGAACTGACTTTGCAGTCTCTTGCTATCAAAAGCCTGCCTGATTTTTGGAACATTGGAATTGTCCTGCATGACATTGCAATGATGGATACAAGCCATTGTATATTTTGTCATAGCCTACAAAACTATGCAGGACAGAGTGTAAAATATAATGTAAACTATAGTCCATAGCTAGTAGCAGTGCTTAAGTATGTGTTCAATTGTAACAAATGTACCTCACTAATGAAGGATGTTGTTAATGTGGGAAATTGTGGGAGGGGGAAGGGATGGGGCATATGGCAATCCCCTATATTTTTATGTAACATTTATGTAATCTAAAACTTCTTTAAAACTAAAAAAGGTTAATTAAAAATATATACCTCTTAAAAAAAAAAAAAAGAAAAAATAAGCAGCCTGCCTGTGGGTCATGGGAAGAAGATGCTCTGAGATGTGGGTCTGGGCTCAGTAGGAAAAGGAGGAGTAGACATGGAGGACTTCTGGTAAGCTTGAGTTCTAGACCCTAGGGCTACCTAGTCTAACTCAGCAGAGAGCAGACACTACGGTCTGGGACAAAAGCCTCAGGAAGCAACGGAACATTCCTTGTCTTTGCATAGAAAGCTCTCTTGGGTACCTTAAGAGATGGGTGGCTTGTCAAGGGCAGAATTTGCAACCTGGGATACCATGCTCTGGCCATTTCTCTCTATCACTGAAGATCTATCTACATATCTATTTTCATTATACTTGCGACTGGGAGTCAGGATATATTCCGGTCCTTCTCCTGCCTCTTAACTGGTTGGGTGACCCTGTTCCCACCTCTTAACCTGATCAAGCCTTTGTCTTCTCCCCTGAGAAACAAGGAGTTCAAGGAGATGATCTCATCTCCAAGGTTCCGTTCTCCTGTGACATTCTAAACTGCAAACACCTAGAGCTTATCTTTTCCAGGGCTCCCAGGGACAGAGCCAGCCCTTCCATCAAGCTTTTAGTCATTAAAAATAAATCAAGAATATTTGCTCACATCCACTAGCATGGGTGACTAATCGTGATATGATGCATTTTATTAGGATGGCCCAGAGACTTGAGACATAAAAAAATATATTCTTGAAAAGTATATCCATCCTGAACATTTTATATTGCCTAAAGGAGTCTTGTTTGTACTTTTTCTTTTCTTTTTTTAAAATTTTTATACAGCTATATGGGCTCTGTTTCTGTACCAGCAGCACATTGTTCAAATTATTATATTATTGTGCATTTTAATATGTATTAGGCTAAAACTCTTCATTTTACTTCATTTTTCAAAATGTCAAGGCTATTTTTGCTTTTATTTCAAATTAACTTTTAAAACATTTGTAAAATTCTGGAAAGGATCCTATTGGTATTTGGTTGGAACTGCATTAACTCTAATTATTTCAGCATATACTAAATGGAGGTAGAATGGACATCTTGACAATGTTAATTTTTTTAGATGGTTTAATATAACAAATTAATTAAGGACCTACTATATCCAGATTCTTATGTTTAGAGTTGAAAAGATGAAGATCTTTCCAAATTTTGTTCCAATACTGATATTGAACTTGTGTATCTCCTCATTAGCAAAATGGGGCACATCATGTCTGACAGTCTAGACCCCAGAGATAGAAGCCTGTGTTCTCTCTGAGGCTAAAAGACAAGGCAGGTAACATAAAATGCAATCGTGGGCTCTGAGGCCAGACAGACCTGCACTAAAATTCCTGGTCTGCCCCTGAAGCTCAAACAAGTGACACAACTTCCTGAGCCTCATCTCAGAGTTGCCCCATCTGTCAAACAGAGATGATACCATTTACCTCACAGAGGATTATTAGTAAGCTTCTTTTTTAAAAAATTTTAAATGCAGAGCTGATCATATCACTTCCCTATGTAAAACTCTTCAACGGTTCTCTTTTGCTCTTAGGGTATGGTCCAGACTTCCTAGGACAGCAGTCTACAAGATTCTGCAAGAGCTGGGGCTGCCAAGCTTCCTTTTCTGATCTTGCTCTGCTCTCCCTCTGGCTCACTTTGAACTTTCAACTCCAGCCGCACGGGCCTGGTTTCAGCTCCTCCACCTCACCCAGCATTTTCCCACCTCAGGGCTTGCTCGCATTATTCCCCATGTCTGGAGACAGCTCTTCCCTGCAGACTTCGCCTGTTTAACAACCATTTTTCTTTAAGGTCTGTGCTTAAATGTCATTTCTTCAGAACAGGCTTCCCTGATCACCACAATCTAAAGCAGGTCCCTCTGTTGGACTTTCTCATAATGCCTTGTACTTGTCCTTCATAGCCTTATCAGAATTCATATGACTGAATTTAGCTGAGTGGATTTGTTCACTGTCTGCCTCTTTACAGGACTTTAAGCGGGAACTATGCCTGGCTTGGTCATCACTGGATATCCAGCACCGAGCCCAGGACCAAGTACTCACCCTTTTCTCTATCCTGAAATTCCACTTCGCCTTGCATGCAAGCCCCCTTGATCACTTTCACGTGCTCAGGTGAATGAATGCATGCCAGCCCCAGCAGAGGGCCTCACACACTCAAGGCCCTCATCACGGTCAGTCCCTGAAGCCTCACCTCTGCCATCCCTGAGTTCACTGTGCTTTTACCTCTATCTGGGCTGTGTGCTTGGCATAAAACTCCAGCGCTTCATCTCCATCCACTTGGCCACCAGGTTTCAGCATTGTCTGAAGTTCTTTGTTATGCCGAGCCAACTAGAACCCAAGAATAGAAAACAGGGGAGATGGTGTCTCTTTGCAGCAGGAACACACATTTCTAACTGTGGGTATAGAACAAATACATAGTAGCCAGCAGAGTGGCCAGCAGAAGGGCAAAGGTGGTAGGAGACCTGCTCTGTTCCATAAAGGTACACTTTGCAGAATAGCTATTTTGGGAGTGCGACAGCGCCACAGAACAGCATGGAAAGCTCATGCCCACGCCTGGTCCCACTTCCCTGGAATTCTCCAGCCAGGTAGGAGGAAGATGGGTTTTTCTGTACAGCCCTGTGGAGCCTCCATTCTGAATGCTCAGAAACCCTCTCAGATATGACACAAGCCTCCAGTGGAGTCACAGGGTACCCACACACATCAGCAAACTCAAGGCACATCAACATCCAAAACAGAGGAAGCATCTGCAAAAGCTCAGCCACTTGGGAAGATCCTGGCGAAACACAGCATTTTTAGTCCCAGGACAAAGTATTACCTATGTCTCCAAAAGGGCAAACAAAAGAAAGCCTTAGCAACAAGTTACCAAAGATTTCTAAATGTGATAGATGAGCTATTTATTAATTTTTTATTGTTAAGATAGACTCATCAATATTTATGAAAAGCCCAAGACACCTTTCAACTGTCTCCAGACACAGTCATAAACCATTTAAGTGACACTGCTCGCTCAGTGGTGAATGCTTTTAAGAAACATGGGGATTTCCTAGTACTGATCCTATCACTGTAGAAAAATGGAAAAGTCCTGGAACTCAGCACATTGGGTCAGGTTGCCCAAGTCACCTGTGAGCCACACTGTCATGAAGGACAACAATCCTAGGCTGAGCTCTTAAAGGAGATGCAAGTTTAAGGGCATAACCAGCTTGGAACTCTGGAACTGCAAGTAAGCAATGTCTGGGGGTAGGGGCAGGGAGAGGTCATACCTGATGAGCTAAAATGTAGATGTTGTGCCCCACGTTTCTGGGGGAAGCAGCTCCATCCTCACCATTTTCTCCATCCTCAAATTCCACTTCACCTTGCATGTAGGCTTTCTTGATCACTTCCACCTGCAAGGAGGGCCAAGAGAGCAAAGCTCCTGTTTCAAGGAACACCCAAACAGGTGTAGTCAGCATTCAGACTATTAGTCTCCCATCCAGCTTAGCACTCTTGCCTATTAAGCATTGAAAGAGCCTCAGAATCTTTCTCAACACTCTTTCAGGCACTCACTACCAATCAACATCCACTGACATGAGAAATGAAACTCATTTGCTCCACTCTGTGGCTGGTTCACTCCCTTCTACTTCACAAGGGAACAATGGATATTAAAGTACCTTGAAACAATAAAATGTGAGACAAATGTTGGTTAGAAGCCAGGCTTTCCCTCTCTCTCACACACTTCTTCCCACCAACTCTCCCCACCCCCAATCCATGCCATTTCTGGAAAAACGAATGACAAAATCCATTAGTTCTTACAAATAATTGATGAAACTATTTCTCTGATTCCAAATACTCCCCTGTCCCCTACAGCCCATTCTATGTGAAAATAATACCATTAAGCAGTAACATCTACCCAGCTCTTACTATGTGTTTAGCACTGTGCTTAGGCTTTTAATATTCTTTTAAAAAATTGTAATGCTCACAGACATCTGATGAAGTATCATTATTCCCTTATTTGAGGGATAAGAAAGCAGCCCCATGACTAATAAGCTGGGAGATTTGACCTTGGCTCTGTTCCCTGTCACAGCTGCGTGATTCTGCCTCGAGGACCACACACTTGGCTTGGCTTGTTCCTAGAGCATATCTCTTTGAGCATTGTGGTGCCTATCTTACTGCTGCCACTTAGCTCCCTGAGAGCAGGAGCTGGGTCTGAATCCCTCCTCACTGCCCAGCACAATGCCCCACACAAAATAGGGACTCGGCCAGCATCCATCAAAGGAACAGATCATGCAAGATCCAGTCATCCAAAGGATAAGAACCAAGTATCTTCAGTCCCAAAGTCATACGAAAAATTAATCATTTTTCTTTGATGATTTGGAAGTCACTTCAGCACCCTGCATTGCCCCGAGGCCATTATTCAGAATTATTTCTCTTTATACAACACAGAGCATGCAGAGGACCAAGCATTTCTGGATCACCACCAAGTCAGGTGCTGGAAAAAAGTTTGGTGACAAGATCCTCATTCTGAGCTTGTTTTCTTAGTGGTCCTCTCTAGTAATGAATCCAACAGACAAAAATTGCGCAGAATGTGGGAACCAGGATACACATCCACAGGTCAGGATGCACACATTCCGGATATCAGCGCTCTCCTGCTATTTGGATCCCTAAAAAAGGTGTTGGTTCCCGGAAGCTCATTTCCCCCCATGAGCCAGGAATAATGGTCTCCAGCCACAAGGGGGCAACCCAGGAACCGGGCACCCACAGTATTGGGTGCTGTCAGTTCCCCCCACCCAAGAGAGATCAGAGTAGCTGGGGGCATGTTCTTGATTCATGGGAACTGGAATGGGGTCTCTGTGAAGTCATTCTGTCCCTCGTCCAGAGCGACAAGCCCTGGTGTCCCCGCCCCCACTCCGTTATGTAAGCTGTTACGTAACTGTGAGAGGACTTCCAGCTCAGGCCCAGAACTCGCTCCCCGACCTCAGGGATCAAAGAGCTGGGCACGCTGTTAACTTTATATTTAAAGGAATAAAGAAAGGGACTTTAGCCTGGCCCCAAGTGCACATTCAGGTCACCAGAAGGCAGAGAAGTTTTAGTGCCCTCGTTTATGCCTGTCAGTTACAGCTGATTTGCATGGGAAAAAGTCCAAATAGAGAGTGCTGTCCTCGACTCATTTCACTGTCTCTGATAGGTGCTTGTCTCACAGTTTGCAGCACTACCTCCCAACCTGGAAATCACAGCCAATTGTGAATATCACCCCTCAAAAATAAACAAGACCACGTTTTCTTTAATAAAAAAAAAAAAAAAAAAAAAAAATCACCAGCACCAGAAAACATTCTTCTGTTGCCCAGACTATTGGCACCAAGAAGAAATCTGAATTCTTTAGCACTGGACAAAAGAAACGGCATAAAGACCAGCAGTGAAACAGGCACAGTAAGCAAAGGAACTTCAGTTCACTGAGGGTTATGATGTGCCAGGCACTGTGCTAAGGGCGGGACAAGAGTTTTCTCATCTGGTCTCCACAGCAACTCTGCATACTGGGTAATATTATCTTCCTTTTATGGGCTAGGAAAGCATGACTCCAAGAGTTCCCGTGACTGCCCCAGGTGACCCAGCTAAAAGGGGCAGAGCTGAGAACTGCACTCAGGTCCGTGGGCTCCCAGGCCTGCGCTCTTGTCCACGCTCTGGAAACCGTCTCCCAGGAGGGAAAACAGGGCAAGAGCAGCTTCCACGGGGTGCCTGTGCTGGAAGCAGAGGGCAGAACACCACTTTCTCCACACAGTGCTCCCCTTTTCTCCCAGTCAGAGGCCTGAATTAAACGTTCTCTTTATACTCCTGACATTTGGACTCTATACGGAAGCTCAAGAGAGCTCTGCTCTGCCACCAACACTGCCCCAATGCCAACTGGTGTCACGGCCAGGGCAGTGCCGTCACCCGACTCACCAGTTCCTTTGGCCTCATGTTATAAAGTATCCTCTCCGCATTTTCACTGTCGTGCCTACTTTCCATGATGGCCAGGAGCAACTTGGAAGCGTTGTTCTGGATGGAGAAACAGAGGGAGGAAGGAGTGTAGAGGAGCAGCTGGGGGTGGCCAGCCTGAGCGCACGAGGCCGGCTCACCCCCGTGCTGCAGCCTGGCTAGACAGACAGACGTTTCAGCCCATGCGAGGGCTGGGGGTCAAACACAGTAGAAATCATCTTTGCTAGACAGACACTATGCCAGTTCAGACCCCAGCAACCCATTTGCTGAGCCTGATTTTGGTTAAACAGGCACACATTTGTTTGGGCATAATTTCTCCCTCAAGTTACCTGGTACAAGTCCTAGCAGAAAACGGAGAGCTCAGCATGGGTGCTTGTGGGCATGCTGTCACCCTGAGGATGAGATTGGTCAGGAGGAATCTGCTGCATCCACCCAGGATGCCTGTGGGGTGGGTGTGGTGATCAAACACTGATTCACCCTTGCTGGCCAGAGAAGGCAGGCAATTACGGTGATTCCTTCCTGTCTTAAAACATTTCTACCATCTCTCGTAACCCCCAATGTTAGAATGAGGGTACGGCTGATACCGGCTGACAAAAGTAACCCAAAGGAGTGCTGTATGGGTGCCAAGGCAAAATTTCCAGTTACATTAAAATTTTCATGTGCCTGCACCACGCATTCCTTTGGGCTTGACTTCATTTTAGGTCCTGGGTCTATGATATTTGCATGCTTCCTTGTTTGCAGGATTCAAAAATTGTTGCTGTTGTTTGGAGGGGTATAATTTTTTTCCTCCCCAAGCACAGGTCAGAGCAGTTTAATCAGGTTGCTTTGCTATCAAATGGTGGCCTTTTCCTGGGCAGAACTTTCTGTAGGAACCCACAGATGGGAACCTTAGCTGGAAAAGTCACAGAAATGCTGACCAGGAGTACATGGAATTCTCCATTTATTTCAGCCTCTCACAGTAAACATTCTGATAAATGGTAGCTGGCAGGTACATGAGGAGGAATGACCTGCCAAAGTCAGTTCCAAAACAAAATTTGTCAAAAGCCGTTTTTTTTAAAAAAAAGAAGATTCAATTTAAACCACACATCCAAATGATTAGTTTGAATTCTCAATTGTCAATACTAAAGGAAAAATATAAACAATGGTGCAATTCCTGTGGGCTTGTGCCAACACCCTCCCTAATGACCCTTCTTTTCTTCCCAGGACACCCTTTATGCTTTTCCATTACAATGACAAAGCGCTCACTGATGCATTTGGGTATAAGAGGACGAGTCTCAACATGCCTCAACATGGGAACAGTTCAATAAGAATGTACTCCGTGAGACCGATATGTTTCAAAGTACAGCTCAGCCATCGGGGCAGGATGCAAGTTCAAGGCCCAGAATTGAATCTTTGGATTTGTAGAGAATCTTTGGGACTCCTGAACAGGGGTGAGGGCTTTTGGGCATGCTAAAGAAATCAACACCAGGAATAGCCTATCAGCTTCTCAAATATCCAAGAGACAAGCTTGTAAAACCAGCAGCTTAAGCACCTTGAAGTCACTACTTCCATTCCATAAAACTATTTTGGTATTCTAGGGAGTCAGAATGTCAGTGGTGCTTCAACATAGTCTAGTGTTTGTGTGCAATTCAAAGAAGCTCCTCAGAGGCCTATAGGCACATTCTTGGCCAGTGCAACTTCCCTTACTATAAACCAACATTTATTAAATACCCTTCTGCTAAATCATAGAGGGATAGAAAAAGTATTTCCCTGATAAAGTAACAATTGACTTTTTTAGGATTATCTAGGACAGTCTAAAGTTAGTTGTCCTATTCCTCAAATGGCCCTTTTTCCTCAGAGGGGGGAGAATCAGAAAACGTAGAGGGAATGGAGTTTCCGTTGTTTCTCTGTCTGTGGCTTTCAGAATCGCTGCTTTTTGTTCTTGGATACTGTGTGAACTGGGGCCTCAGCTTTGAGTGGTGAGTCCTCGTTCCATGTGACCTAGCAGTTGAAAAGCTGGTATCCTATAAGACGACCCTGATTTGGAAGGAGAAGACTGACATTCTGCATTTTGGTCAGGACTTTCAACTTGGATCATTCTTAGTTGAAAAGAACTGCCTTTAATATCTGGTTTCACAACACTGACCATGTCACACGCAAAATACAAAAGAGACTTTTTCCAGACGCTACTGTATTTGCTTTCAATTCCTACTTGCCTTCAGTTCTAATACGAGGTCCATCCTCTTCTTTCCCAAAGGATTGATGTCATTAAGGATCAGGGCTGTGATGATGTCGATGCCATTGGACTCATGGGTGGCTATGCAGTTCTACGCAGACAGACACACAGACATTTACACAGATGCTGGTCATAAATCAGACATCCAAAAGCCAACAGGCTGAACTGCTATTTCAACACTATGCTTGCCATTCCCAGTAATGTCTCTAGGGGAGAGCTGCAAATTTTCCGTGAGAAAGTGGTAAAAATAAAAGACAGATGAAAATCTCTAGTTTCAGAATTAACAGTAAACAGTAGGAAAGTCCCCATGCACCGTAACTGATAAAATGGTTGTGTCTAATCCAAATAGTGAAGTGCAGTCTGCTTTTGTTCTTAGGGGAAAATAAGAGGGTATGACTGATACTGGTTCTGAGCCCTGTTTTCCCCTTTAAAGGTGTGTTCCATTCTTTGTACATCACTTGTTTCTCTTATTTCATATTTTTGCTTAAGGTTTAAGCTTGGAAAGGAAGTTTCCTGTTTAATTTACACAATATCAAAATTAATCATCTGCCCCCAGGTAAGATCCCCATTGGCAACAGAGTCCATGCCATTCTGTTCCCTTCAACAGACCTGTTTGGCAGAAAAGCAAACTTGAGGTTGTAATGAAATTCACTCACTCAGATGTCAGATAAGGCCCTTTTCCCTAAGCCTGTTGTATTTTTTGTTCCTTTTCATTTTAACTAGGACTACACCATCTGTCTCAAAAGACCAGGAAACAAAAGGAGATCTACCAAAACGCTATCCTTACATTCATAGAAAACTAAGACCAAGTTTTTAACATACAGTGAGTTGCCTCTTTTGAAAACCATTCTTCTCCTCTAAGTGCAGGTCCTGGCCTTGCTCTCCACATAACCCAGCATCTCAACCTTTCCGTGGTCACTGACTTTAGAACCGGTCATTCTAGATCTTGGCCTATTCCCTCCAGCTAAGACAGAACTATAACTCAGAGTTAAAAGTCACACTCATCCTACTTCCAATGCTAAAACTCACAAAATCTGTAAGATGCCCTGTAGAGGCAATGATTCTACTCAAGAAAAGAAACTATTGAGTTCCACTCCAAAAATATACCTCTTAAGAGGCCAAAGTCACAAATGGTCTCTCCCTTCACTGCATGTCCGTGGTGTTAACTCTGAACTACACGTGTTCACGTTACCTTCAAGCTGTCCCATGTTTTCATTTTTTCATGTTCTCATGCAAGCTGTCTCATGAGTAGGAAATTTTTTCCCTCTAGGTTTAGACCCCTTTCTATCAAGTAGCTACTTATGAGTCTCTTCCAGCATTTAAAATGGAACACAATCTATGGTTCTAATTTAACTTCCACTTTATCCCTAAAAGTAAAGTTTGAGTTAGACATTCAAACTAAACCAAACCAAACAAGGAAACCAGAGAGGACCCCTCCAACGTTGGCCATTAGGCAAAGTCCTGAAGCATAAAAGAGGACCATGGCACTTTCTCAACTGCAGAAAAAAGGTCCCAATTCCTTTCCTCTCCAGGCCAACAGGCAGATATCCATGTGACTGTGTGCTCTAGTTTCTGTCAACAACATTTCCGAAATAACAATTTTTATTTCTGCCCTAAAATACCAGAGGAATTACCTGGTTCTCATGGCAAGGTCCTTGACAGTATTCGGTCAGACTTTCCAGGGTTTGGTTGATAAGTGCTACATTCTTCTCATTGATATACAGTCCGAGAAGACCAAGGCCTCCAGTTGTGCTTCCACAAATACAGTCCAGAAACTGCAGCGTCTCACATACCAAATTGTAGTTGGTCTTGTTATTCTGGCAACGAAGGAAGTTCTGCATCGGACAGTCCCAGGTTGGGGGGGCAAAGACAGAGAGAAGAGGGAAAAAATCATTCATCCTGCCATTTGGATAGTTTCTAGGTTGGTGCCCTGGGTTGATCAATAATGATGCAGAGAGGTGCAGGGTTGGAAACAGCAGAAGTGTCACCACTGTCCCCCATGAGTGGTCAGCCTGTGGACTCAGCCTCTGGCAACGGCCACCACACTGTGCTTTGATGTGGGATGCAGGGAGGAGGGCTCCTCTTTGAGAGCTCACTTTAGACTCCTACAAACCTTTTCTAATTCTCGTTTCTCCATTCACTTTTTACCCCTCTCCCTTCTCCTGCCACCTACTACCAACTGGTGTTAACCTCAGAAGTACTGCACATTGCCAAGGGCAATGAGTAAGTTCAAAGGCTGACGGGGTAGTATGGGTGGACAGCTGGGGACCAGCACCAGGGGCTGCTCACCAGAGCGAGGTGCTGTGGGCTGCGTCCGCCCCGTGCCGGGCAGCAGCCTGCATTAGCCCGTCTTGCCGCTGGCACTGCGGAAGGCACCAGAGTGAGTGTGTGTATGCTTGTGTGCGTGTGCACTTGAATGTACCCTCCAGGTGAGTGTCTAATGTTGGTAAGAGACAAAGGGCAACGTCCTTCCCAACAGCATAAAGAAAGCTGCTTCCGACCCTCATAAAGCCGAGTCTACTGTGATGAAGTGATTTTTGTCAGAGACTAGAGTAACCGTTTCTTCAAAAGTAAAAACTATCTATAAATATCCTTTCCTTCATAATTATAAAAGTTAGATATGCTTACTGTAGAAACAATGGTATTACAAAAAGATATCATCAAAAGATAAAATGGACATAACCTTTGACCTCATATTTCTACTTCTATGGATACTTCTATTCATGTACAAGGATGTTCACAACAGCATTGCTCCTAACAGTGAGGAACTGGACGCAACCTAAGATGCCCATCAGCTGGGGAGTAGTTACATAAATTATAGTAGATCAATATCATTTAATATTGTGAAATTAGAAACAATGAGATAGGATCCATATGTGTCAATAAGGAAAGATCTTTAACATAAGTGTTAAGTTTAAAATAAAGAAAAAAGCAAGTAGCAGATTAATATGTATAAAATGCTCCCATCCAGATACATAGGAAAAAAGCCTGGAAGGATAGAGTCCAAACTAACAACAGTACTCTATGGGTAGAGAGGTAGGAATGGGGAGAAGGATAATTATTTATAACTCTACATACTTATTTTTCTTTTGAGCCTTTATAGAAAGAATATATTTATACATTACATATATAATTAGGACTTCTGTAAATGCACAGATTAAATGCTGGTAACCAAACCTAGTCACTAACTTTCATATTCAACTCATCATGAAACTAACCCCTCCCCCCAACTTCACCTGAGTCCCTCACACTCAGCCTTCCTAATGTAATTATTTCAGTCCTGTGTGGGAGGTGCTGGGAGGACAGGTGACTTGGGGCCATGTGGGCTCTGGTAAGGGGTGTGAACATTTCCTAAAGGCCACTGGAAGCCAGAAGAGGGTTTCACCACCATATCTTGCTCGAGCCCCTGAGGGGAAGATGCTGCCGGTTCCAGGGCCCGGCTGAGCTCCTCGCCACGTTGGGGGTGGGGGGTGGGGTGGAGGAGCCTTCAGGAAGAGGGCAGGAGCGCCAGGGCCTGGCTGTCCATGACTGAAACGCACACTCAGGCTCTTAAGTCTCCTCTGCCTTGCTCAGACTCCTGCATCCCTGCCCCACCGTGCCCCCTTCTGTGCCCAACGCCCCCGCTCCCCACTGGGCAGCAATGAAATTTCTCGTTCCTCTTCAAGCTCTCTTCATCTACTTGCCTCCAGGGCTTCGGCCATGCTATTCCTTCTGGCTAGCACTCTCTCCCTGACTCTTCCTTGATTAACCGTCTTCCTTTGAGAAGTGGTTTAAAACTGCTGCTTTTAGGAAGTCCTCCCTGACCCTTTCACTGCCCCACTCTGTGGAGATCAGAGCACTGAATGCCCTTCTTAGCTGTCCTCACACTTCGTGATGATGCTTATAGAGATGCCTGCCAGCTCCGCCCAAGGCCATGTTAACACAACTGTGTGACCAGCAGCTAGCACAGGGCCTGACACGTTTCAGGTGCTTTATTAATACTGCTTGAAATAATCTGAACTAAATTGAATGGACGGGAAAAGGGAACTTGAGGAGTCATCGAAGCTGACCAGAAGCACATGTTTCCAATTCCCCAAGGAGTTGGCTGCCAGTTCTTGAAAGCCTGTCCCAGCTGTCATGGTTTTTGCAGTGTCTAACCAGAACCTCTCCCTTCCTTAACACAGGACCATTTCTGCTTGTCCTCTCAGCAACAGAGACGTGCCTCTCACTAAGAGGCACACAGTCCCTGCCTGTGCTCAGAGACCGGAATCCGCCTGCAGCACACACCATCCCTGCCTCAGCTAGACTCAAGGAATTGTGTTCTTTTGTCATCTTCCTCGGAGGGCCAGATACCAAGCCAGGATGGCCGGACTAAGGGAACGAGGTCCCCTCGTTGTTGACGGCAATCTCCTTAGTTACTGCAGATGTAACAGGCAGAGATGCAATCAAGTCTCTGCTCATGCAGACTTCAGTGGAGAGAGATTAGGACCTGCATTCACCAACCCAGGCAGAAAAACAAAACCAACTTCTCAGGGGAAGCTTCAACAAGCTCACATAAAATGGTTAAAAAATAGTCCTTCCCATCAAGTCTCTGACTACTGCAAACAAAGCTTGCTTAAGGCAGCAACTGCCCGTTTGGCAAAGTCAAGCTTGGTGGCTTTATCTCTACTGAACATTTACCAACAGGGAAGTTAAAGCTATAAATATGACAAGAAACTTTGGGCAAGAGCCCAGACAGCATTGCTACAAGAGGCTGGGCCCCTTCTGTCTCTCTCTTAGTTTATCTGTTTCTTTACACCACGAAGGCGAAACTTCTCTCCTCACCAGGAGGATGTCGTCTCCTCTCTCAGACGCACAAGGAAACCCTGACCCAATGATCCTGGATCTGTTCTGGAACACTGTCAAAAGAGTGGCATTCATAGTAGTTTAATCCTGCTTCAAACCATCATTTTGAGAACCAGATTCCTATAAATGTGATTTCACTGAAGGAGGATACCACCTCACAGAGTCTTATTTAATGGGATTTCTAAAAAGATGGTGTTAATCTTCATCCTTGCAAACCATCCGTCCAGATCACTGGTTTTCCACTGGGGCCCTGTAGAACCCTGCGGGTTCCCCAAATGCCCCCTCTCAAGGCTTCTGGAGGTGAGGGAGGGAAGGAAAGCTCTAGTATTCTCCACTCTCCACTCTGAACAAAGCAGCTTTGCTTTCATCTGCTTAACTCGGTACATTTCTGCAAAGGTGTTCAAACAAAGGATTCTGTGGCCAAAAAAAAAAGTTTGAAAGCCACTGAGTTGGATAATCATTATGGTACTTTCAAACTAGGTGTTTTTTTAAAAATATACTTAATCACTGCTCCCCCCACCCCCGCCAGTAGCACTGATTCTGCAAAGCAGTGTATTGCAAATTGGGTTGGGGGAAGACTCATTCTCATTAAAAGGTGCTTCTGCTCACAGGGTTTCTAGGACATTCATTCTAAGGAGATTTTTGTGAGGAACTCAGGTACCAAAATAAAATAAAATAACGAAGACTTCCAAAAAAGAAATGATGAACTTGTGCAATTAAAGCCCCACTCTTCTTCCACAGTGGAAAGTTGGGCACGTTGGTGAAGAAGGGAAGGTCAGGGAGAGACCGAAGGCAGGCCAGGTCCATGAAATAAGAACCACGCTTGGGAACAAACATTACTACTGCCCCTCTGACAGTCACACAGGGATTCTACTCCAGCCAGTCTCATATTTCTTTAGTTCAGGACTCGGCAGAGATGCCAGCTCCTCTGAAAAGCCTTCCTGGACCCTGCACACTGGGTTGGGGCCCTGTCTCTAAGACTGTCATTGCAGCACTTACCACACTGTCCTGAAAGCACCAGTTTGCCAAGTGGCCCCTAGACTCTTAGGTAGGGGTGAGGTCTCCATCACCACCATAAGGGCTCAGCGGTAATGATTAAATGAACACACACCTGCACAGGCACCACTGCAACCTACTTTTCCTCTGGAGCCCAAGGTTGGTGGAGACCAGTTAACACCCGCACAGGCACTGATCACCAGGCTCAGCCCAGAAATAGCCCCCAGCCAGCAGGGTGGGGTGACTCATCCACAAAGACGCCGCAACCAAGCTGCTCGCACTTAGCTCTCCTGGTGGCAGGATGGTCTGGCCTTTCATGGTGTCACTCACACGCCCTTAGTCTGTCTCCCTTGCGACTAATGTTGAAGACACATAAGGTGAGGGGACAGATAAATCAGGGACACAGTCAGCCTTTAGAGAGAGGAACACCAGCCAGCCGGAACCACGAGCAGGTGCTTGACGACCGGGGCGTGGCTGCTGTTGTGCTCGGCTGAGCTAAGCGGCCCAGGCAGAGAGATCTAGGGCCGAGGTGTTCTAGGCCAAGGTAGCAAAGGTTAAGTCCTTCACAGGGGGCTGCTCTACAGCCAGGGCCCCACACTCCGGAACGGACAGGTATCAAGCAGGGAATGCCAACAGCTGAAATGGGCTGGGCAGCCACGTGGAGAAAGAGCTCATGCCCCGTCTGGAGGGGCAGCGGCTGTGTCACGTAAACCGTGCAGCACTGTGGGTTCAGGTCGGACAACACTGGGGCTTTATGGGAAACCTCATCATTTTAAAACATGGGCCAGAATTGTGCCAGGTGATGATGTCAGAACTTTTTCAAAGTTCTTTGGACCGATATCACCGACAACAAAAGAGCTGTAGAAATGTATTAATACTGAAGGTTTTGCCGAGTTCCATTTCACTGCTCTGTCTTACTGTTTAACAATATAATTTGTTACTCAACTAATCGGCTCCTAGGTTCTGTGGCAGGTCGTAGCTTAGAGCAGTTTCCTGTGGCAGCACTGAGCAGAATGGCCTCAGTCATTTTGTGAGTGGCCATCAAGTTCCAGGGTAGATGAAGTCAGCCGTGCACACAGTTAAAGGCTGCAGCGTCCCCTGGCCCGGTTTGGCCCTTTACATACCATCATGATTCAACTACAAAGAACAACTGTTGCCAACGTGCTGACTATAGAAGGAAACGTTTCTGTCTTGGATTTGTTCATATACACCAGGCAGAGAGAGGTGGCTTCCCCATGTCCAAGAGTCAGCAGCAAAAGCAGGCAATGGGCAAGGACCCTGTTCTCTAGCATGCTTCTCCTACGTGGAGACAGGCCTCCACAGAGCTAGGCCCACACAAAAGAAAGACTCTATATCTGCAGTCCATCTTTGGGCCTTCCTAAATAGCCTTTGCTGCTGGGAAGCTCTTCCAGGAGAAAATGCCCTCTCTTTTAGCAAAGTGGTTAATAGCATGATCTCTGGCATCAGACTGCCTAGGTTCAAGTCCCTGGGCTGCTCTTCCTAGCTGTATGCCCCGAAGCCTCAGCTTCCTCATCTATAAAATGGGGACAATAATAGTAGCAACACTGAAGAACGTAGATTATTCCAAGAGCCCTATTATCCTTGGCCGTAGCTACCATCCAACAGAAAAAATGGACAAAGGATTCCTACGATAATGTGTTCAACGAACATTTTTGAGCCCCCTTTTGTGTAAAACACTGGAAGGCTGCTTCATCCATCCAACCAACAGATATTAGAATTTTCTGTGTACCCGATTTTGTAAGTCTAAATTGTTTAATGTATTTCATCATCTCTCCATCCACCCATTTATCAATTTTACCTGAGCACCTATATACCAAACAGCAGTACCCTACATGAAACACACATACATAGGCACAGGCATACATACATTTAACAAATATACACGGAGCAGGCACCTCCACCATGAGCAAAAGAGATGTGGCCTCTGGCCCGAGACATAAAGAACCACATTGGTTGCCCAGACTTTCGTGTCTGAGAAGCAACGTGGAGTTCCAACTAAAGGAAACTGGCTAAAGTGAGAGTAATGGGAATGCCAGTGCAGGCTGCAGCAGCAGCTGAGAGGGCGCTGGGCCTCTGTACCTCCCGGCCTGCCCGCCCAGGCCCTCACCTGCAAGTCTCGGTTATGGTTTTCACAGAGGAGCTGCAGGAAGCGGAGGATGGGCTGCATGATGGTGATGACCGCGCTCATCTCCAGGTCGTCCTTGGCCTTGTCCGAGGTGGCCTGGGCGCCCTCCCCTGCCTGGTAGTGGTCGTCGGGGTCTGCCTCCCTCCGGAAGGTGGTGAAGGCCTTCCTGGTGGCAGCGGACGCCTCCAAGAGCTGATCCCGGACCTCTTCTGTGATTTGTGTTGAGGGTTCTTTGGCTGGAATGCAAACGGAAGACAGAAGATGCTGCTTAATCCTCAGGAGTGCGGCACCCCAAAGAGGAGGTTCCGGTATTCACTAGAGAGTCTCCATCTTCTGTTCTTAGATGGGCTTAAAGTGGAGTCAAGCCCTGCCGGCTTGCTCGTGGTTCAAATGTTTCGTATGCGTGCGCTATGTTTGAGAGGAAAAGCCTGCACCCATCTCTGGCTCTGAGTAGGAGCCAGGGAACTAGTTAGAACCACTGGTCTCTGCAACCAGACTGTGTGGGTTTGAATCCTGGCTCCACTGCCTACCAGCCGTGTATCCCTGCTGAGTCGGTCACTGCTGCTCTGCCCTGGGTTCCTCGTCTGTGCAGGAGGGACACCGGTTTTCTCTCTTTTACAGGACTGATGACTTTTTAATGACTTAAAACATGAAAAGAACTTTGAGTAGTGCCTGAATCATAGTCAGCGCTTAGTAAATGTTAGCTATTCTTTTTTCTTCTCTTTATCTCCATTCCAGCCCTGTGGTTCATAATGGGAGCAATGTGGCCCTCTACCTCCACCCCAGGGACATTCAGCAATAGCTGAAGACATATTTTCTTTTCATGACTGGGGAAGGGGTGTCCAGGCTAGGGATGCCGCTAAACATCGTTCAGTTCACAGGACAGCCCCCCACAGCAAAGAAATATCCAAACGGCAGTTGTGCTGCACTTGAGAAACCTTGTTCAAGACTTAACAAAATGAGGTGCAGAATGGCTAACTTGCCCAAGGCCATTTGATTCTAAAACTTATGGAATGTAGAGATGATAGATAAAAAGCTTTACAAACTTTTGAATACTTTAGAAAATAAGGGAGAATTAGTTGCTAAAGGACTGACATCCAGTTTAAGAACAGCAGATTCTCATTATTCAAAGTAGTTACGTTCTACTACTGAATGAGCGAACACTGACCGATGGCTCCCAGGGGAGATGCAGGGTCAGGTTCCTGTGCGCCTCTGGTCGCAGCTGTGAAAGGAACCGTAATTGAGTGTAGGCCCTGGGTTACAAAATGGCTCCCTGCAAAGGAGGCGCACAAGGTGACCACCGTGGGCTGGCTGGCACAATCAGACTTCAGGAATGCACAGCTTAGAGAAGGAGACTTATAGGAGGTAGGACAAGAAAAAGAGGCCTAAGCGCTGACCTGTCAGTTCTGGACAATTTTCCTTCTGCCTTGATGCTCCAATAAACCACTAGAACAGAACTTGCCTGACAAATGCCATTCCACCCCTCCCCCCCTTTTATGGAGTGTAAGTTTCCAATGCCTCCCAAAGGCTTTGGAACACCTCCTTTTACTTGATGCTGCCCAATTCGCAAACTGCTAGGCTGTTAATAAAGTCCTCTTCTTTTCATTCGCAGTGCAATTCTTTTGACACAAGTTTCATCAACTCATCAACACACAACTTTGATTTGGGTATGTGTCTGTCTAAAGACACCTTATTTAATATACATCGTTGATTCATTAATATTGAACTCACACCAACAGCACTGTAACTCATGCCTGAACAAAGCTTATCTAACACATGGATTTTTTCTGTAAGGCACATCGCAGCCTTCTTGTGCTTAGGACCATTAGATAGCACTTCCGCAGCACACTTGGGGCCGTTTGAAACAGTGAAACCTCCAACAAAAAGCCCAAAATGAGAAAAATGTGGCACTTAATATACCACGAAAAGAATACTCGTTTACAGTATGTGAGATGAAACAAGAAGGCAGAGCGTCGCCTTGCTTGACCTTAGCTGGGAATGTGTGCATCGGGTGACTCAAATTGTCACCACTCTGCGCCTGCCTGCAGATGACGGTGAAAGCACCAGGAGTACTGATCTGGGGGGTTACAAATAAATTTTAGTGAGTAGGTAAATTTGCAAATATGGAATCCTCGAATAATGGGGACTGACTGTATTTTTGCCAACTTTCTCTAACATTAAATGACAATCACAGGAAAAGAATATTAATTGATGTCCTGGCAATAAACCCCTAAGTTTTATCAAGAAGAATGTTTTGTAATTTATTAAATAACAAGATTTCCCAAAGCAGTAGGACTTCAGGTTACTTAAGATTAAATATCATAACCATATGGGTTTCCTTATTCTGAAAGCCCCAGTTCAGGATGCATTTTGGTGTCTAGAAATGATGAAAAAAAAAAAACCAAAAAAACACCAGGAACTCCTCTACTGTTCTTAGCCAAGCCAACCCAAAGAGCAGCATACACAGTAAAAATTTACCTTTTTTGCGTGATGGCGCATCTCTGTCCACCTCGTCATCTTTCTTCTTATTTCCCAAGTCACTGGTGTTCACTGTCACAGTTGCCTTGATTTCTTGCTGGGCAACCTTCATTCGGTCATAGAAAACCTTGAAGAATTTCTCTGACTTCTTATCTTCTGTCAACCGGCAGAAAAAGGAGTGCTGCCAAGGAAAACCCACAGATTTTAAACACCGTGACAGATCAGTTGCAGCCCCACCATTCTGTCATTCAAAACACCAAGACCTAGTGGCTATTACAGCCAGACAAAAAGAAGTCTCACAAAGGATCTACGTTTAGGTCAAGGATAAATACCCATTTCACATATGATCATTCTCCAGGTCCTAAGGCTTGAGATTCTCTAAGCAGAGCCTTTGGAATAAATGGCCATGGCATAGCTCTCCTGGAGCTGTGATGCAGGCTCTGGAAGTCTGCTAGGTGTGTGGGCCGATTTTAGCCAAACAAAAACAACCCTGCCCCACCTCACCTCTCCCCACCCCCCAAACACACACAGAAACCTCCATTAACAACGGAAACAGAAAATATATTTTTGGTGATACTGCAGGGCCAGCCGTTTGTTTAAGGGCTATTTGTGAGCTCCCCCTCTGTGCACAGTGCCATGAAACGATAAAGATGAACAAGGCATGCTATCTGCCCCGTAGAACTCACTCTCTGGTTACGATGACATGTCTGTAAGTAGGAGTAAAATGTAGAAGTATAAAGTGCTCAGGCAGCTACACACACGATTATAGTATAGAAGTTCAGAGCTGACAAGAATGACATTCGGTTTGGAGTGAGCCCAAAAACTTCATAAAATAAGTGGTTTTCAAATCAGGCCTTGAGGGACAGGTAAGGGTGGTTAGTTAAGGAACCCAACATTTCCAGGTAGCTCGCCTCTTGGATACACACTTGTTTTTGGATCCACCACAAGCAATCGTATACACTGTTGATATAAAAACACAATATGGCATCTCAACTTCATTTATGAGTATTCGCTTTTCACCCCTTTGCAAACACCACACTGTTGTGAATTATTTACATAAAAATACAATACGGTCATTTCCAAAGAAATAAAACAAAGCTCCAAACAATACATTCGCTTCTCCCAATTGGATCTTCTTGCCAATTTCATACCTCGCCCGTTTGAAAAGATGGTACTTCCCTACCAAAGGCAACCCCGGGGCTTGCAATCCCAGAAGGAACTTAAATCCTACCAGTCTCTCAAAGCCTCCTACCTCCTCCAACTCACATATGCACATCCCCCCCAATGCCTGACTCAGCAGCCTCCAAAGAGCCAGATGCTTCCATCTGCCAACGAGCAACTCCAGTTACTCTGACCCTTCTGCTAGCCACTGGGCCGTATGCTACACTGACACTCAGCTGTCCCATTTGCTCACAAAGCACTTCCCGCTTGTGCCCTTTCTTCTCTGCCTCACTGGGCTTTTTAGCCTCTGGTTGTTCCTTACGTATGACACAGAACCCAGCCTTCCTCCTTGTGCTGCCCGGTTCCTTCCCCTCCCGCCACTCCCAAATGCCAGATCCCAAGTCACCACCTCCCCTACTCCCAGTGCTGAGTCTTACGGTTTTGCGTGGCCGAGTCCTCAGAGACCTCTCTCTCTGAACCAAGCTCAAGTCTTTAGTGTCCTCCATCGCCTTTTGCCACCTTTTGTTTTCTTTTAGGTTCCTATTATTCTATCTACCCACCCACCCACCATTTACTGTGCCTCTGTCATGAGCTGGGTACCGTGCCAGCTGTAGGAAATACTATGATGAAAATAAAGGGGCCTGGACTCTGCCCCCATGAAACTGACAGCCTGGTGAGGAAAAGGCACAGTGATTCGATCATCATCCTAAGGACTATTTAGACAGCAACTGAAACAGACTTTTACTTCTAGGAAGCTGACCAAGAGACTGCTGCTGAGTGGTACCGCAGCAGACACTCACCTGCCAGGTCCCTGTTCTTCCTTGCTTTTCCAGGCTCTCCCATGGCTACATCCCCTCACCCTCTGGCCTCACCACTAAAATCACCCCCTCAGTGGGGTCTTTTTTCATCATCTTCTCCAAACCAGCTCCCCACCTGGCCAATTGCTGGGTCTCACATACCCTTCAGAGCAACTAGCCTCTGAAATTACATTGTTTTTATTGTTCACCTACGTCTTGTCTGTCTTATGCTGAGTGTAAGCTCAGCGAGAGCGGGAGCCTCACCTGCCTAGTTCACAGCTGTCTCCAGAGACCCTAGAAGAGGCCTAGCGCAGAGGAGGGGCTCAGTAATTATCTGAAGAACACAACCCAATGCTTCATGGCTCCTCTTCACTGGATCCTGCTGGGCCGATCCTCCTTATGTTCAGTGTATACGACAGAAATAAAGCTCCAACATAAATTAATTCTAGAAAACTGCTTAAACGTGAGATACCAAGGTCCAACTGTTCACTTTTATGAGCGCTGATGCGTCCACAGACAAAACTAGATGTAATACAAAGTATCAACAACACCAGAGTATATGTGAACATTGTACTTTTCCATGAATTATCTGTAATCCTGTAATGTTTCTAATGTAAAAATAATATTTCAAAATGTTATACTGACAGAAAAAATAAACTGCTTTAAAATAAAAAAAAATAACAGAAAAAAACCTAGATGTGTGGGGCTTAGTGACCCAACCTACAGGCCTCCCATAATGGGGAAGGATACTTCACCAGGACAAGCCACGCAGGATCGCGGAAGGACAGCTAACTAAAGCTGGGGGGGTGGGGGGCACCCGAAGGCAGCTGCTCAGGGCAGTTAACTTTAGCTGCTACCCCAGCAGCCGTCTCAGCACGTGGAAGCATCTTAAGAAGCATTTGGAACAATCTGGTCACTCAAGAAAACTAAAGCACGCTAAGTAAGTAAGTAAATAAGTAAATAAAGCCTGCCATCTGCCATCTAAAATGGTGTAAAACAGCGCACCCAGCTAGCGCACTGCAAACCACATTGCCAGGGAGCCCAATGGACATCAGTTGATACGGACGCCTCTTGTGAGATGAGAGAAAGGCAAGGGACTGAGGGGTCTTTGCTTCTCCATGTGTTTCTGCAACAGCCACACATTTATGTTGCACTATTTATACCACTCCTCATTCCCTTAAGAGTTCAAGGCAACTTGAGAAACAGAATGTGTTCACAGTAACAAAATGACAGTAGGATACAGAAGACATGAGTAATCATAGAAAAGCAGAGCTAGAAAGGTGGGTGACTGGGGTGGGTAGGGGTTAGGTATCAAACATGGAGACATGAGTCTGGGGAGCGTCGGGCTCAGCTCGGAGGCACCTGGGCGTCATGAAAAGACAGCCGTGCTCAGTTACGCCCCTTAGTATCAGAGGCAGAAAGGGTACCACTACCTCATGGGAAGGAAAAGGTTTCCTAACAAAAGGCCTTCCAGTCAGACCGGCTGGGTGGAAGCCCAGGTCCTGCACGCATCAGCTCCGTGCCCACAGGTTAAGTCCCCGGTCTGAGCCCCCGCGGGAGGACTGCCCTGGCTGTGAGCAGGACAGCACAGAAAGTGCTTAGCACCGTGCCTGGTTCCCGGGTGAGCTTTTATTACCACCATCACATTAGGGCAGGGGTTCTTCACCTTTTTGGTTCCATGGACCACTTTGCCAGTTAGGTGAAAACCACGGACCCCTTACCAAGTCCACCCTATGCTGTGTAGTATTTAATAAATACGTCACACCCGCACCAAGGCGTCCCTACAAGAATAATGCTTTTTTGAAAAAAAAAATGGTTAAGAAGGCCTGCCTAGGATAGCGTTAAGACCTCACAGTGAAGGTATCCCTGGAACAGCCAAGGCAGGAGAGCAAACTCATGAGAATTCAGTTTCTGGTGTCGGGGAGACCTGGGTTCCAATCCTACCACTCATCAGCGGTAGAAAAGTGACATCATCTCTGAAACCCAGATTTTCTCATCTGTAAAACAGGGCCAACACTAGTACCTCCTGGGTGGTTGTGAAAGCTTATCGAGAACATCGTTATACTCAGAGCTGCTAAGGTTTGCTGACTACCTCATGTGTGTTATATCACACAAAAACCCTACAGAGATAAGTACTATTATTATTCCTTTTTGAGAGATAGGGCACCCTAAGAGATGAGGCACACCCAGTGTTTAGCACAGCCCTGAGATACTCATGAGAATCTCGATCAGCCCCTTCCGGAAGGCAGAACTTTGGTCTCCAGAAGGGAAGCAGCAGCCGTGGGGAGAAGAGGCAGGCTGAGGAACAGGCTAGAAGCCTCTGGACGCCCTCTCTGCTCAGCCTGATCTGGGACTTGGCGAGACCAGCGCTCCTCGCACAGCACACAGCCATGTTCATT
This sequence comes from Cabassous unicinctus, assembly GCA_029593785.1. NCBI lineage: Eukaryota > Metazoa > Chordata > Mammalia > Cingulata > Chlamyphoridae > Cabassous > Cabassous unicinctus. The sequence goes on along the minus strand of JAQZBX010008835.1, from coordinate 8,576 downwards.
AGACCTCTTTCTGCGATAATGTGCTCGTGGGGTTGGGCGAGGCAAGGAAGCACCCTCCAGCAGTCCTGTGTTCCTGGATGCTGGTGGGACCTGAGATGAGAGCAGAGAGTTACACAGGGGCCACGGGCCTACTTCCTTCCCTGAACCTATTGCAACGCATCGCCCCTACCTGGTCACAGGCAGTCTTATCCAAATTTTTCATTCCACCCCACCTGGGAGGGTTGAGGTAACTCCTCACAATAAATCTTGCCTAGAGCTGTCAAAACTAACTGATGGTGAGAGAAACCAAAACAGTGGTTGCCTCTGGGGAGTGGTGGAATTGACTACAAAGGGAACCGAGAAGTTTCTAGGGTGGGTGAAGGAAATGTCTTGATTAGGGTGGTGGTTACATGGGTGTGGCAGGCAGAGCAATGCCCTCTTCTCCCCAGAAATGTCCACATCCCAATCCCCCGACCCATGCAAATGCTACCTCCGATGGCAAAGGGGAATGCAAGCTGCGGATGGAAGGAAGGCTGCTGGTTAGCCGACTTTAAAACGGGGGCTCATCGTGGATTATGCTGACGGGCCCAGTGGAATTACAAAGGTGCCTAAAAGTGGGAGGTGGAGGCAGAACAGGAGGTCAGAGCGCTGCGATGTGAGGAGGACTCACCAGGTGTTGCTGGCTTTGGGGAAGGAACGAGGGCCCCCGAGCAAAGGACGCAGGCGGCCCCTAGAAGCTGAAAAGGGCAAGGAAAGGCTTTCTCCCCTCGCCTTCAGGAGGGAACGCAGTCCTGCCGACACCATGGTCTTAGCCAGGTGACACCCATCTCTGACTTGTGAAATGATAAATTTGTGTTGTTTAAGGCAAATACATTTATAGCAATTTGTTGCAGCTGCCATAAGAAACTGATACGACAGGTACAAAAACGTGTCGAATCTCTTCTAACCGTACACTTGAAACCTGTGCAATTTACTGTATGTAAAAATTGCATCCCAATAAAGAGAGAAAAACATCGGCCAGTAAGCTAGGGACCTAGGTGAAGTGCAGACGGGGAGGCCACCTGCAGAGGCACCTCCCACACCACAGGGAACAGGGTGTCCTCACCCGCCCTCAGGTTATCTCCAAATCACATTTGATTCCAAAGCCTTTTTCATATATGCTGTCTCATCAGAGGCTTAAGATTGCCAAGACAGATAGCATCATTCATAAACCCATCAGACTCTAGATGAAAGGGCTGGGGTCAGGAGGTCAGGCGACACACAGTGGAGCCATGGCAAGCTCAACCATCCCCTGGCTCAGTGCTCTTTCTACCATAAATACAAAGATGGCCAGCCCTAGCGGTGGGACAGGAACAGAAGACTGGGAAGTAAAGGGAATGAAGGCTGCCTTGAGGGCACAGACAACGGCTTGCCCGTGCCAGGGCGGTAAAGGCTCAAGTGGCGAGGTCAGGTGCAGGGGGAGAGAGGGACTGCTGGTGGTGGCCATCCCCAGCGGCAGCTCTGGAGGGCAGGGGTGGGAGGGGAATTAGACAGGCTGTCGTAAGCCAAGCTTAAAAACAAAAAAGAAAGGACGAGAATGCAGGTCCCAGGACGCTGGGGCTGGAAGCACTCTATTCCTGCAGTCTCCAAACAGTTTTCCCAGCAGTGAAACCCCGCTCCTCCACCCTCCCCGTGTACCATATTAGATGAAGACCCGATATGTAGAAGAGATACCGGCAGAACTGCTCTGCTTGAAGCAGAGTGGGGAGGACATCTTGCCAGTGAGTCTCCTCCCTGGAACTCCAAGGCTCCACAGAACATAGTTAAAAAAGTGCTCGTCTAGTCCATCCCTCCCCACTTTACGGACAAGAAAACTGAGGCCCCGAAGGGGAAAGGGTCTTGCCAAGGTCACAAGAACCCTAGTTTCCTGACTGTCCAAGCCAGGCCCTTCTGAACACTCCAAGTTGTCCTTGGCTGAAACCACAGTCTGAGTTTACATTCTGGTCAGAGAAAGGGCCTCGTGTCTCTGGGGATTGTTAAGTGGACATGGGTTTCCCTCCTCTGGCTGCTTGAGCTGAATAGGGGCCAAGGAATCGAGGTCTGAGCTCAAAATAATACTAAAACCACCCTTCAGACCAGTCTTGAAAATAATAAATATTGCTGAATTAGCCTGGCAGGCACCTACTACCCCGGCCTAAGTCCTTGCAAAACATAGAGCATGGTTTACGACCAGTCTGCCTGGCACTCTCAAGGCTGGGGACCTGCAGACGGGCAGCTGCCCACAGGCCCCAGGACACAGGGTAAGAGGGAGCCAGGGGTGGACACTCCTTCTTTAGGTGTAGGAGGTCAATGCCCCAATTACACCACGCAGGCAAGGGGGCCTGGGGAGAATCACGGACCACTCGAGCCTTCCTCGTGCACTGGAAACATACCAAGCTCTTGTCAAAAAGCGTCTTCTCCAGAGTTCAGCACCTCGAGAGGAAAGGGCAGGCTATGCACGCTAAGGAGTGTGGCGCTCCTCTGGCCGGGGAGCCTGCCTGTGCCTGCCTGGGCCCTGCGGCCATTCCCATGGGCAGAGGCCCTTGGAGGGTGTCTTGGCTATGGGCAGGGGTAGAGGCAGGAAGCAGAGATGTGCAGTATCAGGGACTGAGCCTGGCAGGACTGGGCTGGATTTGAGGGTGAGTAACCAGGAATGCTGGGACAGCCACGAGCCCTTATTCTCGCCAAAGGGAAAGCATTTCCACCCGGTGCTTGGTCCAGCTTCTGGAAGCACTCTCTGTGGGCCTTGACAGAATCCAGAGATCTTCCGTCCGACTGCCTCATAAGACATGACCTTGACCAACACAGCCCATGACATTTACTCTGGATGCTCACTTATCTGGTATAAAATGAATTAGGGTCTCACATTAAGTCCAAGAATTTGAAAAATGTGACTGTTGGGAACAGTGAGCTTCTAGGGACTGATGAATGCTCTTTTCTGGAGTCTCTGTGTTTTCTCTTCACTGCTGCCTTTGGCACACCCGGACCTCGCCTAAACCCGGGGAATTTCTGGGACTCAGGGGAAGACTCCAACCAGACCAATCTGCTCCTGCCCAGCTCTGACAGATGCTCTGTGGGTGATGGAGTGACGTCAATGGTTACCAAGTTGTGGGGTTTATCTTGGCTCTCTTCCTATACCTGTGATTAATTGAGAGTTCACGACTTCCTGCGGATGCTCTCTCTTTAAATTACATGAGAGCGAGTGGTAATCCAACGCTTCCTATTTGCCAGGCACTGCATAAGTGCTTTATGCACATTATCTCAGTTAATCCACATAACTACTCCTATGAGGTAGTGCAATTATTATCCCCACTTTACAGGTGAGAAAACCAAGGCTCAAAGAGTTTAAATAACTTGCAAAGCCGTTCAGCCAGGAAGTGGCGGTGCCCCAAGACTCAAGCTCCATTTATCCGACACCTCCGTCCATGCTTCCCTGATTGACCTGCTTTGTTAAACACTTCTCTCCTGAGCAGGAGTTTGTCATTTTCTAAACACCTCTTGGCTTTTTATAATGCCCAGAGACCCCGTTCCCAATCTCAACTGCATGAATACAGAGGACTCCCACAGTGAAGGAAGAGCTGTGCAGGCCGGCCTCCACTTTCCCATGCCATTTAAAGCGTTTATTAATCTAGACTCTTCTACAGCCCCCTTCTGCTGGTGTGAGGCTTGCCAGTGCTAGAGGTTATATATTGTTTAAAAAAAACTTTATTGTGCGATGACTGCTGGAGGTCTTGAGTCCTTTTCTTAGAAACCAATGATAACAATCAAAATGCAAAGATTATGAACCATGAACTAGGTTAATAAAACACACCTGGTCAGGCTCAGCGAGACCAGAACCCTGCAAGTTGAGAAGCCTGTTTTAGCCTTGGCTCCTCACTGACCAGCTCTGTGTTCTTGAGACATTAACCTCTTTTGTGCCCTGGGTTCCTTATCTGGGAAATGGGGCTCTTACCTTTGCGGAGTCTGCATCCCATGGAAGCTGGGGGCCCATCAAGGTGGCAGTTATGAAATAGTAAGTGTGGGAAAGAGTTTGATTACTATGGAGCACTGTTCAAATGCAAGCTCTGTTGCAATCAATACCCCTTTCAGAGGAAAGACATTAGAATGTAAGACGTGTGGATCAACTAATGTGCTAGGTTTGACAACCAAAGTCTAGTGTCCAGTAACATCCACTGATAAATATTTCCACCTGCTACTGGCAGGTCAAGATGGCCTCTAAACTGAGAACAAAAACACACGCAATATCCATTCTCAATAGCCATTCCCCATTTAGGAAGTTTAAAAAACAAATCTGATTGGAATTTCACTGGCTAGAGAAGCCATTCGGGTGTCTTTAGACATGGGGATGAACATTTTTGCTTCCACTTCACAAAACTTAACATCTCCACAGGCAGAATAGAAGCTTGGCATCAGACCCTCTTTCTGGACAGACCCAAATCTTTCAATATAAACTGTTTCCAACATTTTCAATCATTCTAGGCTTCAGGAAAAGTATGATATATGAAAAGGGTCTAATAATTAATAAAATGGGCATTAAGAATAGAACATGCCCCTGGCATAAATTATTGTTCCCTCTAAGAAGCTTTCGTTGCAAGGTTGGATGGGTTTTAACCACTAACCATCTGGAGCTCTCAGTTCACCAACTTCTCGCTTGGTCTGTGGACAAAAAATTTTATATACAACATGGGGTTGGTGGGGTGGGGAACCAGAACCGAGAATGTTTTCAGTTTTAATAAATGAATTTAGAAATAATATAAATGTGAGGAAAATCAAAGTTGAAAGGAAGAATGTATTGACGTGAACCAAGTCTGGACTGGCAAGGCATCGTGGTAGATTGAGTTCTGTACCCCAATTTAGACATGTTCTTAATCTTAATCCACATTCTTATGGGTGTGAACCGATTATAAATAGGAACTAATGAAGATGATATTTTTAGTTAAGGTGTGGCCCAACTGCATGAGGGTGGGCCTTCATCCAGATTACTGGAGGCCTTTTATATAAAGAGAAGAAACCAGAAGCCAGAGTCAGAGAAAGCCACAGGGAGGTGCTGGAAGCCAGAAGTCAATGGACCCCAGAAGAGAGAAGAGGACGTGGCCACATGACATGAGGCAAGCCAGGGAACGCCAAGGATGGTGGCAAGCCAGTACCAGCAAACCACAGCCTTTGGGGAGAAGGCAGGTCTCCCAGCCTCTGAAACCATAAGACAATAAATTCCCATTGTTTAAGCCAAACCCTCGTATGGTATTTCTTAGGAAAACTAAGACAGGTATCAACATTTTAACTGTTGTTTTCTGAAAGAAGGTTTTCCCTTTGTCCAAACTGTAGAGTCATCTGTTAATGATCTGGAGACCAACACCTTATTTTGACAATTCTGTCATGCAAAGGCTGGACAGAGGGCCGCATCGAGGCTCATCAATGGCTCCAATGCCTGAGAGAGGATGGAAGACAAGAGGAAGCTCACTCAAATTAATGTGACCTGTGAGTGGCAAGGAAGGGCCCAGACTCCACAGTCAGGGCCAAAGCTGTGGATCTTCATGATGCTTTTCAAGATGAATTAATTTGGTTTTCAGCAAGTAGCAAACTCCAGCCTGTTCTATGAGAAATGTTTTTCTCCTGAAAGAGAAAGCCTAACACCTCTCCTTTCCTGTCTCCCAGAGCCCTTGGGAATGAGCACTTGCTGTGAAAGCTCTGGACCTACTCTGGTAAGCAGTCTGGTTTCCCCTGAGTGTGGATCAGAATACTAACAGTTTCACACATTGTCACCAACAACATCTCAACCAATAAACTGTACCTCAAAAAAAAATTTAAAGGCATTATCTCAGTAAGGCCTTGCGTGTATAGGTAAGCTGCCAACAATAACTGTCTCTGGCAATATTTAACAGGAAATTCAAACAGATGTCAGAGAGGCAGGCCAGGCATCATTTTGGAGCACCTTGTGCTCTGACCCAGCAACAAGCAACTCAGGATACTCCAGATTTTCTCTGGGCTCAATTACCAAATCATCTTATGGATGTGAAAGGCCAGTATCTTTTGTGGGCCTGCACTGGCTCACTAGCTGTTTCTTTCAGCCAAAGACAAGGAGAGAAAACTAAAAAGCCTTGAAAGAAACACAAAGGTGACCAGTGGAATATTAAATAGATGTGCCCAAAAAAAACAGCCTGACCTGGGAGGGCTCTGTGGTAGGAAGCTCTGTGGCAATCTTACTCAAGGACAAGAAGCTGTTTCATGGTTTCTCTTCTAGTCACCATGAAGCAGATATTTTTTTTTTTTTAAAGGAACTATAAAGCAAACAAGAGCTTGGTTAGACATCAGGAAAATTTTTGTTGACGTATTCCCAAAGATTTTGGAATGTTGGTCCATGTACGTCTACTCTACTTGAGAATTAAAAATGAAAAACCAATGTGAATTGCACATCTGGGGCTGCAGGAAGTACTGGGCAGCCTCTGAGGGAGCTCTCCAGAGATGATTCTGCGATTCAGTGAGAAGACTCTTCTGGTGGTGGTCCAGGTGAAATTCTCGGGTCCTGTCTCGGCTCACCCACAGACCCGCTGTGAGATCTGTGGTGGGAGGACGCTGAGGCCATCTCGTGGGGCCTCCACCCTGGTGGTGACTGCAGTGCTGCCTCCTCCATTCCACATGGGTTCAATCTTTGTGGTTGAGGAAGGACTGGAGCAGAGGGTGGAGAGTAAGAACTTTGATCTTTGTGATGAAAAGAACTTATTTCCATTCTGCTTACCTGAGGGACAATTAATCAATACCGATTGACTTTTCCTGCCCTAAATGCTTCAAGGTTCCACAGGGAACCCGACCTAGATTTGTATAGATGTCAACAATAGTCCTTTGCATACCCTGTTGTGGAAAGTGTGCTGGGTGTAGGGGAAGAGCTCCATACTCTGTGTACTCAGCAAGGTCCCCACCCTCGGCTTCCTCATCTGTAAGCACCACTTCAGAGGAGTCCAGGAGGTAGCACAGTAAGAGCCCACCTCAGTGCCTGTGTCTGGTAGACATTTAATATCAGCTACCTTCTCTTCTCCACTCCCAGCAAACCTGGCTGTAACAAATGCACTTGACCAGAAAATATCCCCTGGGCTGCTGTCCTCTCAAATAGCAAAACATCAACCAAAGTAAGTGCCTCTCTTAGGCAGGACCCACAGCCACTGTCTGTCCTTCTGCTCAGCTGAACTGACACTCAGGCCCTGGCCTAAATGTGTACTCAGCGGAGACATTGCAGCACTTTCATTACTTCTAGCCCCGCAGACAAATCTCGCCGTGCGCTGACACATCAGGTACATCCATATGGCCGCGAGAGCATCTCTGGGATCTAGTGGTAAAACCTACAGATGGCCAAAAGGATGAGTATCCGTGGGATGAAATGACACAGCACTCGTCTGGGTAAGCGCCATGTGTATCCCAGCCGGTTCCGGCTGCGGCCAGCCAGAAGTGGGCAGGAACTGCGGAGGCCACCTAATCCAGCCACCCATTACTGTGGTCATGCCACCCTCTCCCTCGGCTGCTACGCTCTGGCCACTCTGGCCTCCTTACAGCTCCTCCAACACACCTAGCCCATGCCAGCCCACCTGTCTGAAATGCTTTCACATGCTGGTTCTCTTCTCATCTGCCAGGTCTCAGCTGACGTGGCCTCTCCGCAGAGACGCCTCCCCCAACCACCTTATATAGGCGCCCCAAGATACTCTACACCCTGTTTGCATTCCAGGTATTGTCCATCTCTCCCACTAGACTGGACGCTTCTTGCGGGCAGGAACCATGTTGATCTCGTCCGTGATTGCATCCATGCCAACTCATACTGTGCCAGGCACACACAAGGTGCTCAATAGATAGTTACTAGACCAGTGAATGAACAAAAATCCTGAAGGAGGTACAATTCTGAAAACTGTAATAGAGTAAAGCATCTATGGCAGATGAAGTTTAACTCGATGACCAAAGGATGTACGTGAAAGCTCAAAGTCCTGTCAAATGGGGTAAACACAGAATGCCAAAGACCAGCTGAAGGCAGCTGATGTGGAGTTCCGGCTCCTGGAAGCTTATCGGGTTTTGCACATAACTGTGTGATGGGCTCAACCTAGTTGGGGTCTCTTAATCCATCTAGTTAACTGTTAACCACACTGGCCCCACTGACACAGCTGTTTGATTATTAGCTAGGAAGCAGGAAGGACAATCATTTGTGGGCCTTCCATCTCCAAACCTGGTTCCCTCCCCACACCTGATAACTACTCGTTCTGGGCTGAACAGTTTGTGGGCTTGTGTTGCAAGGAGGCTAATAAAAACACATTCTACAACACCGTATGGCGAGGGCAACTGAAACATATCATCCTTGAATAGCTATATATATAATGTATATATATTATATGTATATATACACACACATATATATATATATGCACTTGATCTGCTACAACCTTGTTCTGAACACTATTATCTATTTAGAAAGTAATGAAAAATTTCATAACACCTGACCAGGTCTGTGTGTTGACTTCAGAATGAATTATCTAGTCCATTTTGAAATAGTTCCTTGAAGGTTAGTCCTCAAAATACCTCAGCATTCATTTACATCATAAGAC
>JAQZBX010008834.1:35363-47381 GCA_029593785.1 Cabassous unicinctus | reverse complement strand
AAAAAAAAAAAAAAAAAAAGAGAGAGAAGAAGGAACACTGCCTAAGTATTTCTATGATGCCAAGATTACCCTAATACCAAAGCCAAACAAAGATGCCAGAAGAAATGAAAATTACAGACCAACCACTCTAAGGAACCTAGATGCTAAAATTCTCAACAAAATACTTGCTAATCATATTCAACAACACATCAAATGAATTATACACCATGATGCAGCGGTTTTCATCCCTAGTATGCAAGGGTGGTTCAACATAAGAAAACCAATCAATGTAATACACCACATAAACAGATTGAAAGAAAAAAAATCACACGATCATCTCTATAGACACAGAAAAAAAATTCCAAAAAATACAGCACTCTTTCCTGATAAAAAGGCTGCAAAATAGGAATAGAAGGAAACTTTCTGAATGTGATAAAGGTAATATCTTAAAAACCCACAGTTAACATCATATAAAATGTTGAAATCCTAAAAGCTTTCCCTCTGAGATTGGGAACAAGACAAGTATGCTCACTGTCACTGCTACTATTTAACATTTTTTAGAAGTACTTGCTTGAGCACTGAGACAAGAAAAAGATTTAAAAGTTATCCAAATTGGAAACAAAGAAGTAAAAATTACAATATTTGCAGATGATATGACCCTATACATAGAAAGCCCTGAGAAATCTACAACAAAGCTTCTAGAGCTTAAAAATGAGTTCAGTAAATTTGCAGGCTATGAGATCAATGTTAAAAAATCAGTAGCATTTCTGTACACGAATAAAGAAAAATCTGGGGGTGAAATCAAGGAAAAATACCATTTATAATAGTCACTAAAATAATCAAATACCTAGGAATAAATTAAATTTAAGATGTAAATGACTTAACACAGAAAACTACACAATACTGTTAAAGGAAATCAAAGAAGATTTAAATAAATGGAAGAATATTCCCTTTTCATAGATAAGAAGAGGGAACATCATTAAGATGTCTATCCTACCCTAACTAATCTACAGATATAATGCAATCCCAATAAAAATCAAAACAGCGTTTTTTACTGAATTGGAAAAATTAACTACAAAATTTATTTGGAAGGGTAAGAGGCCCTGAATAGACAAAGACATATTGAAAAAAGAAAAATGAAATCAGAAGACTCACACTACCTGACTTTAAAACATACTACAAAGGTACAGTGGTCAAAACTGCATGGTATTGGCACAAGGATAGACATACTGACCATTGGAAGCAAACTGAGAGTTCTGCTATAAATCCTTGCATATACAGCCACCTGATATTTGACAAGGCCACCAAGCACAGTCATCTGATATTTGACAGATATCCCAATCAACTGTGAGAGAATGGCCTCTTCAACAAATGGTGCTTGAAGAACTGGATATCCATATCCAAAAGAATAAGAGAGGAACACTGTATTAGTCAGCCAAAGGGGTGCTAATGTGAAATACCAAAAATGGGTTGGTCTTTATAAAGGGTATTTTTTTGGGGTAGAGGTCCACAGTTACCAGGCCATAAAGCATAAGTTTCTTCCCTCACCAAAGTCCATTGTCACGTGTTGGAGCAAGACAGCTGCCGACATTTGCCCAGGGTTCAGGCTTCTTGGGTTCCTCTCTTCCCGGGGCTGCGTTTCTCTCCGGGCTTAGCTCTTGTTTCCTCCACAAGGTCAGCTGTAGGCGATCAGGTGAATGGTTCACTTCTCTTCTCCTGGGGCCTTCTTTGCAACATCAAAACTGCTTCTCAAAGACTGTTTCCCAAAACTGTTCTTGCCATGCCTTTTATATTTGATTCCCCACCCACCAAGGGGTGGGGCTCAACCCCCTAATCATAACTTAATCATGCCCAGATTAACAGATCAGTTTACTATCATGATCCAATTATGTTTTTGGAATTCATAATTCCATCAAATTGGCCAACGGTTACAAACACCTTCTCACAGCTTATACAAAATTCAACTCAAAATGGATCAAAGATCTAAATATAAGTGCTAGACTATAAAGACCTTGGAAGATAATGTAGGGAAGCATCTATAGGTCCTTGTAATAGGAAATGGTTTCATGAATTTCACACCCAAAACATGAGCAGTGAAAGAGAAAATAGATAACCGGGATCTCCTCATAATTAAAAGCTTTTGCACATCAAAAGAGGTTATCAAGAAAGTAAAAAGCCATCTTACGCAATGGGAGAAAACGTTTGGCAACCAGATATCTGATAGGAGCATAATATCCACCATATATAAAGAAACCTGACCTTGAAAATAAAAAGACAAACAACCCATTTAAAAAATGGGCAATCAACTTGAAAAGACACTTCTCCAAGGAAGAAATACAAATCGCTAAAAAGTACATGAAAAAATGCTCAACATCATTAGCTATTATGGAGATGCAAATCAAAACTACAATGAGATACTGTCTTACACCCATTAAAATGGCAGCTATTAAAAAAACAGAGGACTATATGTGTTAGAGTAGATGTGGAGGAATGGGAAACCTCATCCACTGCTGGTGGGAATGTAGAATGGTCCAGCCATTGTGGAGGACAGTTTGGCAGTTCCTCAAAAAACTAACTGTAGAACTGCCATATGACCCAGCAATTCCACTGCTGGGTATATACTGAGAAGAATTGAAAGCAAAGACACAAACAGATATATGCACACCAATGTTCATAGTGGCATTATTCACTATTGCCAAAAGTTGGAATCAACCTAAATGCCCATCAACAAATGAATGGATAAACAAAATGTGGTGCATACAAACAATGGAATATTTCTCAGCTGTAAGAAGGAATACAGTGCTAACACACAGGATAACATGGATGAATCTTGAGTACTTTATGTTGAGTGAAGTAAGCCAGGCCTTGGAGGATGAATATTGCAATACCTCACTGATATGGATTACGTATATTGAGCAGACTCAGAGGGCTATTGTCTGGAATAAAGTCAGACATTGAAGGACAAACATTACATAACCTCTTTGATATGAATTAAGCAAATCGAGCTGAATCAGAGACCTAGAGCCTAGAATTTAGGTTTACAAAAAATAGAAAATGAGAAGAAGGTTGTGAGCCAACATCCATATGGGCATAATATACGATAAGGTATAAGTGAGTAGTTGTGCAGTGAAGGGATATGACAGGGGTGTAGTGATACTACTGGATTGGTCCGTGCAAGCTTGACATGGGTGTATGGTGAGGAGGATGTGTTGCAAAGTCCTTGGAACTGGTGGGAGGGTTGGGGGAGGGAGGAAGTGGAACTGGGGATTGGCAGGTACATGATTGAAACTACAATGTTGAGAAAGCACTTTTGGCAATATTATAAGAAATGTTTACTAGTTTAGGCTGTTGGATAGAGGGGCATTCAGGACAGGGCGCACCAGGGGCAGACTTCTAGAGAATGTGTGAGTGGTCATTTTGTCCTAATGTGTTATATCAGTGGATGGAGATGGACATAATGAGCTGGAAGGGGTTGGACTCCCATCCTGGGAAGGCCTGATATGTAATCAAAGAGAGGGGTGTGTGTCTCTCAAGACCATAAGTGGTTCCTAATAAGGGAGGACAGACCAGTATGTCAAGCCCTCAGTGTTGTTGCAAGTAACTATGAATCTTGTTCTTCAAGTAGTGAAGCCTGGTGGTTGCTGTGGGCTCTGATGTGAGGGGGAGGGATTAATAGAATAGATGGAACAGGAAGTATTTAAGGGACAATGGAAGTGTTCTTCATGATCTTGCAAAGATGGATACAGGCCATGCTAAATTTCAGCAAAAATTTATATAAGTTTATGGTCTAAAATGTAAAACATAATGTAAACCATTGTCCATGGTTAGTAGCTATGTTTCAATATATCTACATCATTTGTAACAAATGTACCATTCACATATAAAAAAGTTATTAATATCAGAAACGGATAAAGGGGGAGGATGTTGGGTATAAGGGAGTCCCCTAGATTATGTATGTAACTACACTGTGACCTAAAACTTCTTTGAAGATAAAATGAAAAAATGTAAGACACTGGGGAAGAAATGGAAGAAATTGCCACTGTACATACAGGACAACAGATATTATAGTGATGAAAGGCAAAGCATCAAAAAATTTAATATTTTTCATTCTTTTTTTAACATCACAATTTTTATTTTTTTATTTTATTTTACTTTTAGTTTTTCTAAATTCTTATGTATTTTATTTCTTACATTTAAATTTATCATTATTATTGCATTTTCCTATTAATTGTATTTGGCTATTTTATTGGCTTCATTTTTCAAGAAGTTTTGGATCACAGAAGGGTTATAACTGTAGCAGGGGAAGATAATTGGTGTGAGGTGTTAGTGATGGGGGACACATGGGAAGAATTTCACCTGGGCATACACATAAGTTACATATATATATTCAAATGTTCATGGGGAATTACCACAGTGGGTAGAGATTCACACGATAACTGAAAGAATATTGAACTCCCATCATGGGGAGTTCTGCCACATACTCTAATGGAGCAGCAACAATCCCCAAAGTACAAGAGCAATGACTAGTGAAGAAGGATAATTCATTGATGGACCCTTGATATCGACAACTATGCTTATGGGCCTTTGCTCCTAAAATTGCAACTTAGCCTAATGTTGTAGGGTGACTAAGTGTTACCTCCTGAGAGCCTCCATGTTGCTAAAATATGGCCCAACTCTAAGGCAAACTCAGCATATAAATGTTTTACCTTCTACCAGCATGGGACATGACTCCTGGGAATGAGCTTCCTTGGCACCAAGAGATTACTACGAAGCACCAACTGGTGATGCAACTAGAAAAAGACCTTGAATAAAAGGGAGAAAAGATAAAAACAAATTAGTTTATATGGCTAAGAGACTTCAAAGTGAGTTGGGAGTTCATCAGAGAGGCAACGCTTATGCACATTTCAGCAGGATCTCATAGATTGCCAAAGTAGATACTAACCCAAATAATGGGGCTCATGAGGGTTCTAGAGACCCCAGAACCTATGGTCATGGCAGATAGCTCCAGAGTTTTGTGCCTTTCCATTGGGCCCTACTTTGGAGTTTGTGCTCCTGAGTGTGACAGAGTTGGTTCCAGTTGTGACTTCTCTACACATGCCTCTTCTGTCCCTTCTATTCGAACCTATAGTTGATGCTGGAGTTGGTAGGTATACATCCAAGAGACTTGAATCTCTGGGCTGTTTATGTGCCAGCTGGGCCCTCAGAGTCAGCAGAGTTGCCATACCTACTGTCCAGTTCATTGTACTCACCCAGGACACCTAACAAGGATTTTAGGATGGACAACCAACACTCCAATGAACGAGAGAGTCTACAACTGCAAGCAAGAAAGTCTCATCCATCAGCCATATGGGATGAAACCCCCTCTCAAATAAACATGGACTGGGCATCAGAATCCTCAGGACTGGGGAATAAAATATGGACTAAAGTAGACTTACTGGTATACTATTATAGACTTATTCAGATTTTAGCAATGGAAGAAATTATATTATGGATATGGAGACAGTGGTTACTGGACATGCTGAAGTCAGGGAGATGGAAAAAGTGGTGTAATATGGGGGCATTTTCAGGACTTGGAATTGTCATGAATCACATTACAATAACAGATAAAGGCCATTATATATCCTGCTATAACCTGCAGAATTGAGTGGGAGAGAGTGTAAACTATAATGTACCATGCCTAGTGGCAATGCTCCAAAATGTGTTCATCAATTGCAATGAATGTATCACTCTATTGAAAGAAGTTGTTAATGTGGGGAAAAGTGAGAATTGTGTGGAGTGGGGCATAAGAGAATCTCTTTTTTTTAAAGTAACATTTTTTGTAATCTAGGTATCTTTTAAAAATAAATAAAAAATATATGTAAAAAAAAAAGAAATATGGAGCTCCACATTCATTCTCTGACCTATGTGCTAATGATGCAAGGTATAAAATATACATTAATTCACCTCAAGGATCTTCAGTCTGGTGATTATCCTGCAATGGAACTGGAAAGACTTACTAGCTTTTTCTTTAATTCTGCAATCTTTTATCTGAGATTTTTATGTTCATGATGCAAAGCCTTTACTTTAGCATTTCAAACAGATCTTAGGGCAGAAATATGATAATCCTTAAGTCTTATATGTCCCTGATTATCTCCTCTGATGGTTTTTCTATTGAAATATATATTCTATGAAGTTGCTAGCTCAGAGGTAAGAAAAAAATTTAGTAAGCTCACTATGGAGGATCTTGTGCTAAGACTCATGTCAGCAAAACCAAAATCTAAGAAAGTTTCTATTCCTTGTAAATTCCCAGCTCACCCAGATCACAGAATTTAAATCCACCAATAAGCTATTGCCAACTCCCTGTTCTTATACCAGATAACTTCCTTATTTCTAAGCAACCACCTGTACTCTCCACACTAATAAATATAGTCTACATTTTCCAGTGAAAAGTCCCACACAATGTACTCCCTTTTTCTATGAAAGCCTGTTTCTCTCTTTGTTCAGTGATGTTCCTCTCTACTTCACTGTTATAGGAATCTCCATAATTCATGAATTGATTACATCAAACTCTCTGAGTTCTAACTAAATTTTACTCAAGTTTTTATTTTACCACTTATATTGGTTATCATGAAGAGAATGAAAAGAAAATTGCTGGTAACTCTGTGAATAACCTGAAGGCAGGTGTGGTGCCTGCTGGAGTCCATTGTACTCACCTTCCTTCTTGTTGTCTCCTCAAAGTCATTAGTGAGTTCTTCTGGGATCAGATATCTCCATTCTCACTGAGTTCCTGTCCAAGTGTTAACAGGCTGATTATCTTACAAGGGAACTGAGTCCTTACCATTTGGTTTTGTTCACACAATTCTGCTATGAGGTCTGCAGCATTTTGTTGCTGGTTATGGATTCCTTGGTTTCTAATAGCACTCTGTTGTTGTGGTTTCAACCTCAACCTCTAATGGCACCAAAATTCCTCTGAGGCTTAGCCTAATCTGCTATCTTCTTGCTGTCCCAGCTGGCTGTCCAGGACTCTGTCATGGCCTCACTCCATCTAAGGTGCTGTTTTGTCTCCTGAGGAGGTGCAGTGTTCTGTTCCCATGTTATTAAAAAAACACTATCAGGGACCACAAGGATATTTCAGAATTGCTTCATTCCTTCTCAGGAGCTAATAAGTAGTTCTCTGATGCAGCAAACAACTAGCCATTCTGGCCTGTCTACCCTCTGGTAACCAACACAAGCACTGGTCAGTATGAGTCCCTTTGAGAATGATTCTGCCCTGAGATCCAGACCCTAGCTCCCTTGATTTTCATTCCCTAAATATATCTAAGTTTTGCACCTCAGATACCCTGTGTCTACTTTTGTGATTCTAAGACGGCTGTACAAATGAACGGTCTAAAATGTCTTATTACTTTTACAACATATTACTAAATTCCTTCACATATCACTAAAGGTTCTTGCTTCATTTTTCATGGCAAATTTTTTTTATCCTCTAAAGAAGAAGATATTAACACTGTGCCCTGGATCATCAAGGCTTTCTTGTTTATTTGCAAAACCAAATGTTTAATATTCACTAAAGAACATTTAAAAAATAATTTAGTATTGCAAATTCAAAATGCTTTCATTTATATTAGATAAATCTCTTTGCAAAGATTTTTAAACTTTTTTTTTTTAGGTCTTCTAAATCTATTTCTTTTATTTCAAACTTTTTCAGTTGTTCTAAGTTTTTTTTTGTTTTTTTGTTTTTAATTTTTTTATTTTTAAAGAAGCTTTAAATTACATAAATATTATATGAAATATAAGGGATATCCATATGTCCCACCCCACTCCCTCACACACTTCCCCCACTAACAACATCTTTCAAGAGGGTGTTACATTTGTTACAATTGATGAAAACATATTGAAACATTGCTACTAACCATAGGCTATAATTGACATTATAGTATACACTCTGTGCCACACAATTTTATAGGCTATGACAAAATGTATAATGGCCTCTATCTATCATTGCAATGTCATGCAGGCCAATTCCAATGTACCCAAAATGTCCCCATGTTACACCTATTCTTCCTTCTCCCTCCTCTCACAATCTCTGTTGGCCACTGAATTTATATATATATATATATATATTTTTTTTTTTTTTTAATATATATTTTAAAATATGCTTAGATTACATAAATGTTTTATTTTGAAAGTGTTCATTGTAAATAAATGTTACCAGTATTTGAGACATATACACACTTAGAAAAATTAGGTTTTATCTGGAATAAAGTTGCATTAGTGCACATTTTCAAAATATAAACTATAATTAGTAATAATTCACCTTACATATTAATATACATTATTTTACCTGGTAGTTCCAACAAAATATAAAAACATAAAATACCTTGTACCTAAAAATTTTAAAAATCACACAAATTTTGTGATTAATAAAACATTTCCAAATCACTTATGTATTTAATATATTTAAAATTAAATTAATTCAATAATATAACAATATGCATACTTATATATATTTACAATTTTTGCTTTTTTAAATATATATTTATTAGAGTAATTCTGAAACAATCATGCACAATGTGCAGAATTTTACACCCTGTTCCCACAACTGATAAAATTAATAGACCAAAAAAAATCAGTAGGGGAATTAAAGATTTGAAATTATATTCTTTCTATTGTATCTTATTTTAATTTAGTTGATGTGTTTGGCAATTTAAGAAGTGACAAATGAGTTAAAATGAATCAATGTGTTTAGGCACAACAATAACATTTCTTTACAGAATATAAGTATACAAATTACAGATAATTTCAGTGAAATGATATTGGGGGAGATAAATGGACACTCTTTGCCTTTTTCTCCACTCAATTGATTGTTACCAAGACTGATAACATCTAAAAAAATGGTCAAAATCTCCCTACCCTGCCCCATACACCCTCTGACAAATCCTGGCCTGGTCTATGGACATCCAGAATTATTAGTGATTTATCTTTCATTGTTCAAGTCTCATGGTGCATAGACAAGTGAACACAAACAAAACAAACATTAGAATAACCCTGCATGTAAGGACTCCTAAAATAATGGTTGCAGATGTGTCTTCACAGATGGCTCTAAAATATCAAGGAGAGAACTGAGGTTAGTATGTAATTTTATGTAGAAAGCACTTGTGGTATTCTGCTCAGGTGAAACATGTGGGATTGCAGTGAAATGAGACATACTGAATCTAACTTTTAATTTTATGGGGAAGAAACATGCAAATGATTAGGAAGAATTTTAATTACATTTAAGAAAGGATTAATCTTTCTATAGTACTTATATAAGTGACTGACAAATTCCAAATTTCATTAACCAGGGTAAGCCAGGAATAAGTAGTTATTTGACTAATGGGTATAATATTTCCTTATACAGTTCTTTAAAAAATAAAGATGAAAGAACTTGATTACTATTGGACACTTTTAAAGACAAAGTTCTCTTTGTGCCTAAAACATGAGTTCTCTTCACTTTGGGAAGAACATTTTTTATATATGTGGCTAAGGCAGGTTACAGAGAATCTGAGTTAGAGTTGAAAGTGACAGTAAAGTTGAGAACGTATGCGATGGAGTTTATAATCTTGGCATTTTAAGTGTTTACTTACAGGCATTTCATGTGATTATATAAGTTTTATTCCATTTTCAAATTATCCTCTTAACAGTGTGGTTGACTATATGGAAGGAAAGGATACTGTAGCTAAAGTGTTCCATAAAAAGACAAATAAAGATAAGTGTTATGAGTTTAGAAGTGGGGTTAGAGAGTGTTTTTATACAACACTCTTCAGAAAGATCTATGGGTGGAAACCCCAAAAACAGACAGCTGGATATTTTATTTTATTTTGTTTGTGTTTTGAGTTCATTTATAATCATAGTGTCTGAATTGGAAGACAGATGAGATCAGGTTGAAACCTGTTGGCACAGTCATGTAGAGCATCAATCCACATGAGTGCTGATTTCACTTAGTTTGGTGCAAAAGCACTAGAGAATAATAATAATATTTAGAGTAAAGTCATCAATAATGGTCAATGAGGATGAAATTTCCCTTGTATATTTATACCTTTTAGGGAGAAGTGTTTACATGGTGCCAAAGGCTTTATTTTATTGCCTGCTCTTACAAGCTGTTTTAATTTGTGCATTCACTAAACTTTCAGTGAAATAGTATAATAATATTTGTACTGACAACTTAACAGTGGTTATGTGAGGATCAAATGGGAATTATGTAGAGAAAAAAACAAAAGCTTTATTATTGCATAATTTTAGTAGATGAAAAGAATGCAAATAAAGATGAAGATGGAATAAAAGAAGTAGGAGAAATTCAAATTTACCAATAATCCAGCATTTTTCTACCTACAAAATTGACATTTTTGCCTGATAATTCTTTGTTCTGGGGGTGATCATAATTACCCTGATCTTTGTAGAATATATAACAGCAACTCTGGCCACTGCCTCCCAGGTACCAATTGTCTGTAGCTATGATAACAGCATTTATGATCCCAGACGTTGTCAAATGTCCCCTGGAGAACAAAACCATCTCCAAGTTGTGAACTATTGTGTTAACTGATATCTTAAGTAATACATATTAAGCACTCATTTGTATTGCCTCATTTAATTTCTTGTAAGATTAATATTATCAATACAAGCTCAGATAGTTAAATTTACAAAATAAGGTAAAATTCCTAAGTGACAGAACTAAAATTTCATCTACATTTAAAAACCAAATCTGCAGTTTACTTGTGAAATGTAGTAGTGTCAACTCATCCTAATCCTGAAATACAATTAAAGAATATATTCTAATAATCTCTCCTTGTCTCTCTCTGTCTTTCTTCTATCTATCTATATCTATCTACATATCATCTATCTATCTATCTGTCCATCCATCCATCCATCCATCCATCCATCTTCTATCTGAGTTTGTGTTTATAATATGTAAAGTGTAATTTTAATTTGTGGAATTTTATGAAAACACATTTGTACATACAAGCTCTCAATTTGTACCTAGTAATTGAACATAATTTGTTTAAATATTAAGATGATTTTACATTAAAATACTAATTAATATTTAAAGTTCTCATTTTACATGAATGTTTCATAAGTACAAGCATTATTATTAAGGGCTTGGCTTATTGGCTTGTTTTATTTGCCACAACCTATATACTTCAGAGATTTTTGTCATTTTTTTAGAGAAGGTAGCAGAAATCTCTCAACTAATACCCCATATTACATTCTTTTTTGTCACTATTACCTTGGAATTGGTTGAGGAAAACTTTGGAGGAATGAAGGATTTCATAGAGGATTATATTCATGGTAGCCTAATAAAGGTAGGAACTTAAGCAATTATACATTAGCTTTGGTCATTAAAAATATTAAAACACTTACCATGAAATATTTATCTTTGGCACTGCAGGGCATTTCATGGTAGGAATTATTGATGTCTGAATGGTCACTGCCAAAAAGATGGGATGAAGAATATCTGCTTAATACTGGAGGACAGAATCCTGAATTAGGAATCAGAAAACATAAGTCCCTACTTTGACACCAGGTCATTGTTCAGTTTTGAATAAATGTCTCCAAATTTTAAGGTTTTAATTTTCATCTGCATAACAATGGGAATACGTTTGAATTATATGTACCAACAGAAATACATGTGTGAAATATATGGCTTTACATGTGCAATTGTTAGAGATTTTGCCATGAGAATACAATTTTGGAAAAAAAAGATAGACAGTGTTATGGATTGAATTATGCCCCATAAAAAGATATGCTCAATTCCAAATGTTTGGTTCATGTATGCTATATCATTTGGCAATAGGATCTTTGAAGATGTTATTAAGATGGGGTCAAAATGGATGTGGGTAGGCTCTTAATCCAATACTACTATGAACTTATAAATAGATGAAATTTCAGCAATAAGGGGGAGAGAGAGACAGAGAGAGAGAGAGAGGGAGGGGGGGAGAGAGAGAGAGAGGGAGAGAGGGAGGGAGAGAGAGAGAGAGAGAGAGAGAGAGAGAGAGAGAGAGAGAGAGAGAGAGAGAGAGAGAGAGA
>JAQZBX010008834.1:0-35263 GCA_029593785.1 Cabassous unicinctus | reverse complement strand
ATATTTGGACTTCTAGATTCCCAGACTGTGAGACAATAAATTTCTGCTATTTAATCAAGCCAGTCTATCATACTTTGTTACAACAGCTCAGACAAATTTAAACAAGCAGCCATAGTAAAATTAAATCCAAATATTATTTGGTGGGGGAAGTTCTGGGATGAGATCATTGGAGTAGCTCAGGCAGGGTACAGGTCTCTTACAAAATAAGGGAAAAAGTGTAGAAAATATCTGAGTGAGATGCTTTGGGAACCTGCACTCCAGGAGAATGCTGCATACATCATCTTGTATGGACTGGGGATGGAGAAACAAAAAGGCCAAAAAGAAAACTGTGAGTTGCTCCCTCTTCCCCCAGCTGGTAATGCTGCACATCCCTTATGCTTGAAGTGAACAGACTTGGTAAAACCTGCAGCTGAGCACCCAACAGAGATGAATGCACATATTCCTCCATGCAAAGAGAGAAATTGCAGTTGATGGCTGAATGTGGTTTCTTTTCAGAGAGTTTAACCAACATAAACTGGCTTTGAATCAATTGTTCAGAAGAATTCAGTAGAATCTGAAGGCTGGAAAAGGTTTGCCAAAATGTGCCATCTGCTTACAAGTAAATGTTAAGGAAGACAAACCTTATCTCTCCTGTTTCTTTCCCAGGCACTCTTGATCTCATTTACACACCATTAGTGGCTTCCTGACCTTGTTTTGATAAT
This sequence comes from Cabassous unicinctus, assembly GCA_029593785.1. Lineage (NCBI taxonomy): Eukaryota > Metazoa > Chordata > Mammalia > Cingulata > Chlamyphoridae > Cabassous > Cabassous unicinctus. The sequence goes on along the minus strand of JAQZBX010008834.1, from coordinate 34,562 downwards.
TTAACCAGAGCAATCTTAACATTTTAGAAAAGAATTGAACCAAAAATGAAAGAAGACCTGTGAAATAAAATCACAAGGCAAAAGAGATAAATTTATCAACAAAATAAAATCTCTAACACAATCAGATGAATAGATATCAACAAAAAATTAAAAACTTTACTAAGAAACAGGAAGATATGGCCCAGCCAATAGAAATAAAACAAGAATCCAGACAAGACACATGATTTAAGACAACTAATTAAGTATGATCACACAAATCGTGTTAATCAATTTAAAGAGGTGAAGGATATGAACACCAAAGACATAAATGATAATAAGATGATACTGTGTTAGTATAAAGAACAATTTGAAAGCCCACAAAGAAAAGTAACAGAGCTTAGGGAATGAAAAACACAATTAAGTGGAATAAAATAGAATACTTGATTTGGTTGAGGACAGAGTCAGTGAATTAGAAAGTCACAGCTTCTGAATCTTAAAATACAGAAGAACAGAAAGAGAAAAGAATGGAAAAAATTTGAACAGAGTCTTAGGGAATTGAGTGATAACACAAAAAACCCAAACTTACACTGTATACATGTCCCTGAAGGAGAAGAGAAAGAAAAAGGGGCAGAAAGAAATGATCAAAAATTTTCCAACCCTTATGAAAGACATGAATATCAATATTTAAGAAGTACAACATACCCCAAACAGAATAAATCTAAACAGACCTACTCTGAGATATCTAATATTTAGAATGCTGATTGTCAGATATAAAAAAAGGATTCTGAGTTTATCAATGGAAAAGCAATGTATCCCTTATAAGGGAGCCTAAATAAGTCCAAGAGTCAAACTCTCGTCAGAAATCATGGAAGGGAGAAGACAGTAGTGTGATATATTTAAGTTAATAAAAGAAAGAAAAACTGCCAGCCACAATTATTTATCTGGCAAAAATTTCTTTTATAAAAGAAGGTGAATTTAAATTCTTAAAGATAAACAAAAACTAAGAGTATTTCACCAAGGGACCAGGTGTACAAGATATACTAAAGGGTGTGCTACAGCTTGAAATGAAAAGACAAAGCCAAGAGGCTTGGGGAAGAGGAAATAAATGAAAATTATAAGTAAAGGTAACTGAAAGGGTTAAAACAGACAACAGACAATAATAAGATACGACAATGGAAAGCCAAGGGATAAAATGAATGATGCAAATAATGGCTTTACAGTAATAACATTGAATGTTAATGGAGTTAAGTCCCAAATCAAAAGACATAGAGTGAAAGAATGGATAAAAAAATACAGGTCATGTATCCATTGTCTACAAGAAACTCATCATAGATGAAAGGAGACAATCAGGCTGAAAGGAAAAGGTTGGAAAAAGATATCCCACACATATACTAATGAAAATATTCTGGCACAGTGATACTAGTATCAGGCAAAATAGATTTTAAAGGAAAAACAGTTATAAGAGATGATAAAGGTTACTATATATTAATAAAGGGGACCTTTAACCAAGAAGAAATAAAAATAATCATTTATGAACCTAACTTAGGTGCCCCAAAATATATGAGACACTCTTAAAATTGAAAGGAAAAGTAAACACCACTACAATAATATTTGGAGACCTCAATATACCACCCCCAGCATTGGATAGAACATCTGGACAGATGATAAATAAGGAAGAGAGAACTTGAATAATATAATAAATGAACCATATCTAAAAGATTTTTATAAAAAATTACACACTAAATGGCATGATGTACTGCTCAAGTGCTCATGGATCTTTCTCCATGATTGACCAGATATTACTTTGGAAATAGTATCAATAATTCAGGCTAATGTAAATTATGTACTTTATATCCATTTACTATGAAGTATTGTATACTGAATATCAAATGGCTTTTCATGTAAAACTTTTAATTTTCCTTATTAGTTATCATGAACTATAAAAGACTACACAGTATTCAAGAATTAATTGATTCAACAGTTATGACTCAGGATACATCAATTTAATTATTTTAAATTTAGTTGGGTGTTTGAATATTTAAATTACTAAATTTATTTTTAAATCAATTCTTAAATATTATTCAAGTAAAGGAAGCACATGCATTAAAATTCCACATTGCCTGGCATGGTTGACTTATAAACCTAAACATCACAGTCACATAACATTATTCTACACTTACACATATATCTTACTACCAGAGGCAACAAATGCATATTATTTTATCTGTTTTTCCCCCATGTTTATTTTATATTTCAAAAGAATATGGGTGATGCAGATTCCAACGTCCTTGACCATAGGCTGTTGTGCATGAGTTCTCCCTCAGGACCACGACCACCATATCTTCCCCCTAAATACTCTTTGTCCCACTTGGTTTTTGTGAAAATGAGAATGAGTGGTATTGTTATAGCTTTGCTCTGACTTCTAGAATTCATTGTTCGTATGGGAAAATATGAGGTTATTGTGAAACCTGATGACATTTGATTGCTTTTCTTTCAAATATCTCATAATATTCAGTTTAAAACAGAAATTTATATTTTTAAAGAGAAAGTTCCCAAGATGTAATTTAGAATTTCTAAAAAAAAAATCCAATACAATAGTATTCATTCATATTGTTAGACTATTTGTATGTTGTCAGTTCTGAGAAATAGTTCGACAATTTCAACTTTTCATTTTTTAAATGTTTTGGAAACTACCTAATCAACTGGTTGAAATCCTGCATTGGATTATGGATTTTCAAATATTGTTATCTTTTCTTTTTTCTCCATATCTTTTTATTTTACTTTCATGGAGTATCATATGTTTATAGATATAATTTTATAAAACATTGAGTAAATAATTTATATTAGATAAATATTTTAATTTTCAAGAACACTATCTTGTTCCATGGTCCTGCTTTTGTACAATATATAATATTTATTTTGTGGATTTAATATCCCATTATGTGTCCTTGAAGATGTTGGTTTTATTTTACCAAAAATATTTTTGTTTCCACATTTTTTTTTCTTCTCAAATTTTCTTCTGTTTGTATATTTGGATTTCTCTCTTTCATGGTGGAGGCTTCTTCAAAAGTCTTCTAATCACTATATCAAGAAAAATATTTTAGTAATAGGATGACTTGTTCAGCCTAGTTTGTGTAGGACTTTAACAATTTTGAGATTGAAAGCCAAACATCATAGGAACCCTATTAGTCTTAGACAAACCAGGATGGTTGATGTCAAAGTTGATGTACTTACTGTTAGAATTTCCTACAGAACATAAATTTCTACACCCTCACAAATTCTTAGGATGTTAAATTTTCTTACCCCTAATTGAATAATCCTTCTTCCATCCAAATGCCATTATCAAAATCTACTGGAATCCCTCATTCAAACATTCTTTTTCTCTTGTTCTTTTTCTTCTATTGAGATAATAATTAAGAACATAGCTTATTCCATTTCCTTCATTTTAGTTGTGTTTTCAGATATAAGGATGATAAAAATTTGAGATGAAACTAAAAGTTTTACTTCTGACTATCACAAACTTTAAAAAATATATGCTTTTGCACACAGACACAGGAAACATACACATAGACATATGTAAAGGAAGGAACCTTAAAATATTTAAATGTTTATTCTCATATATTTTGATGCCTGTGCTGAGTCATGGGTGCTGCAATGTGTGTGCCTTGAGCAGATCTGGTGAAAATTCTTTTTTATCAATAGTAGGCAGAAAATTCTGTTCTATCATAGTAGTGTACCCACATCACAGTGGTGACTTTCTACTATGGACCATTTGCATACACCTATCTACACCTGAGATCCTTCCTATTGCTAACAGAGCACAAGGTTTTAATTGTGATCTACACCATCCTTATACTTATGCTCTACCCTGTTATTTCAGCCTGAGAAACAAGGTCTGATAGGGGTTCTGATAAAAGTGGCTCAGAGAAACTGTTCTGTTAAAAGGTAGACAAAGTTTGTCCATTAGTCCCCAAAGTGTAAGTGCATGAAATTCAGCCATGTATAAATATTAAGAAAAATTCTATTTGATGTTTAAGGGCAGAAAAAAAATTAATTTAAATGATATCAAAATGAAGTTTTAGGGAAGCAGATGTGGCTCAAGCATTTGGGCTCACACCTACCACATGGGAAGTCTGAGGTTTGGTTCCTGGTGCCTCCTAAAGAAGACAGCAAGCTGGCATCACTGGCAGGCATGGCAAGCTGACCCACCACAATGGCACAACAAGAAACAAGAAGAAAAACATAATCATGGGAAGTGGATGTGGCTCAAGCAATTGGGCTCCCATCTATCATTTAGGAGGTCCAGGATTCTATTTCCAGGGCCTGCTTGTGAAGGCAAGGTAGCCCACATGGTGAACTGGCCTGAGTGGAGAACTGGTCCATGTGGAGTTCTGCCCCATGTGGAGTGCTGTCCCATGTAGACTGCTGTCCCATGCAGGAGTGCTGGCCTGTGCAAGAGTGCAGGCCCACATGGAGAGCTGGTGCAGCAAGAAGATGCAACAAAAAAAGACACAGAGGAGAGACAATAAGAGACACAGCACACCGGGGACCTGATGTGGAACAAGAGATTGAGCACCTCTCTCCTACTCTGGAAGGTCCCAGCATCATTTCCCAGTGCTGCCTAAAGAGAAGGCAAACAGACACAGAAGAACACACAGCAAATGAATACAGAGAGAAGACAATGGGGAAGGGATAAATAAACAAACAAATAAATAAACAAACAAATCTTAAAAAAAAAATAATGAGAGATACAGCAAAGCAGGGAGCAGAAGTTCCTGGTGCCTCCTAAAGAGGAAAAGCAGGATGGCAAGCTGGTGAGACAGACAGGCATGGCAAGCTGATGTGGCAAAATGATGGAACAAGAGACAAAAGAGAAAAACATAATGAGAAACAGAATAAAAGCAAGGAATGGAGGTAGCTTAAGTGATTAGGTGCCTCTTTCCCACATCAGAGATCCTGGGTTTGGTTCCTGATGACTCCTAAATAAAGAAAATGAACAGACAAATCAAGTGCAAACAATGAAGGGGAGAGAGATAACAATAATTTAAAAATAAAGTTTGAATAAGTTAATTATATATTCTCATGTCTTAATTTATGTTTGCTATGTACTTATTTTCCCATCAATAGAAAAATCATGTGTATTTCACTAACTTGTGGGAAATAGGATATTTTAGAAGCATGTAGAAATGAAAATAGAAGCCACTTAACTTGGAGTTATCAGTCAGCATAACAGCTCTACTCCCTGTAATTTAACTCTTATTATCTTTAAAATTGGGTAGTGTATAAGCCAGCCAAAAGGTGCCAATGCAAAATACCAGAAATATGTTGAGTTTTATAAAGAGTATTTATTTGAAGTCAAAACTTACCATCACAAGGCCCTAAAGAGTCTATCTCAAGGTACCATAGGAGGTAGTTCTCACCCAGAGTCTGTTGTCACATGTTGACACAAGATGGTAGGTGATGTCTGCGAGGGTTCAGTCTTCCTCCTCCTCTGAAGGCTCCTTGGCCCCAGCTTATTCCAACCTCAGTTGAAGACTGGGATAAATCTTGTCTCTCTCCTGGGGCTCATTTCCCTCCAGGCTCAGGTGATCTGTTCTCTCCATAAGATCAGCTGTAAACTGTCAGGTGAATGGCTTGTCTCTCTTCCTGCAGGCTTTGTCATGTCTAATGGAACCTTCTCTCTTTCTTCACATATCTGCTTCTCTGTGTGATTACTTCCTAGGTTCCAGGATCAAAACCCTAACTTTCTATTCTGCCATGTTATTTTCTCTGTGAGTTCTACTCACTAAGGTAGTGGAGACTCAATGTCCTACAGATGTGGCCCAATCAAAGCCTTAAACATTATTTAATCAAGTAAAAGTGAAATGTCTGAATCCATTCCAATCTAATATGCCCAGAGGAACAGACCAGATCACAAACAATATCTATTTTGGAATTCATAAAAAATATCAAACTGCTACAGGTAGCAAAATAATAATAACAAAAAGACAGGATAATTTTAAATACTTATGCACCTAACCACAGTACCCCAAAATACATGAGGAAAACACTGGCAAAATTATGGGAAGAAATATACACTTCCACAATCATAGTGGTGACTTCAAAACACCATTTCCAGCAATAGACAGAGCATCTCAACAGAGGCTCAAAAAAGAACAAGGGACCTTGAATAATATATTAGAGGAACATGATATATATATATATATATATAAAATATATATATACATACATAACTTTGCACTCTAAAATAGCAAGATTTGCATCTTTCTTGAGTGCTCATGGATCTTTCTGCAGTACAGACTAAATGCTGGTTAATAGAACAAGTCTCAACAAATTTAGTAAGAATGAATTTATACAAAGCACTATTTCTGTCCACAATAAAATGAAGCTGGAAATCAATAATGGGTAGAGAACTGAAAATTTTAGAAATATATAGAATTTAAACAACACAGTCAAACCATCAGTGGGTCACAGGAAATTGCAAGAAAAATCAGTAAATATCTTGAAGTCAATGAAAATGAGAACACCACATATCAAAACTTATAGGATATGGTGATATCAGTGCTGAGAGGAAAATTTATAGCCCTAAAGGTCTACATTAAAAATGAAGAGAGAGTTAAATCAAATACCTAATTACACATAAGGAAGACTTAGATAAAGAACAGAAATTAATCCCAAAGAAGTCAGGAAGGAAGAAAGTAAAAAGATTAGAGCAGAGAGAGATACAGGGCAAGAAGGCATCGGTTTAAGTGGGTGCTCACCATCTCTCTCGCAAAAAGTGGCTGAGTGGGTACAAGATCCTGCCCGAGTGAGCTGTTTTGGGAGCCCATGGAGTGGTAGCCTTTGGGGCATCAGTCTGGAGGGAGCTGGACAAAGAGATAAATTGCTCAAGGTAAAACCATGAGTTTTTAGCTTTGTGGCTGGAAACCACAGACAGCTAAGCCCCACCCTCAAGGTAAAAAGCCACAGCAAGCCCCAACTCAGGCTGGCCACACAGGTGAAGGGAGCATTCCCTGAGAGTGGGAGGGTTCTGGCAAAGGGCAGAGAGGGGTTTCCTTTCTGTGGGTTTGGTTGCCTGGACCCCCTTTGAGCTTTGGGACCATACCAGCCTGCTTGAGGTAGCACCTATCAGAGGGGAGAGGCGAATCTGCTGAGGCAGTCCAATATGCCTAACTGCCCTGGGATAGAGAATCTTGGACTTTGAGGGGGAAGAGTCAGGCAATTGAGTAGTCCTGTGCTGAAAACTATCAAAATTTCAATTCCCCTAAGGGAGATAGGCAGTAGAAAGCACTTAATAAGAACCTATTTAGCATTCCCTGGAAGGCGGGGACTGGTCTAGAAGAGGGTTGAGAATCATTTCACTGTGGTGAATTCAGTCACCAGGGTCCCATTTTAATTTTTAAGAAATATATATATATATATTTTTTCAGAACCTTTTATTATACTTATATATGTTTTTTTCAGAACCTTTTATTACAGTTATATCTTTATTCTGAATCTATTGTCATTTTTTTCAGAACTTTTTTTCCCCCTTTTTTTTATTGTGGGTGAAAATCAAATTTTTCACAATACAAACCAATATTTGTAAAATGATATATAGATATATATGCATATACATGCATTTGCTTACATAAATGTTATTTTTTATAGATATTTTAAAAGATGCTTAGATGACATAAATGTTATACAAAAATTACAGGGATTCCCATGATCTACACCTCCCATACCTCCCATAACATCTCACATAAACAACTTTCATTAGTGTGGCACATCACCTGCAATGGATATACACATCCTGGGCTTTGGCACTAAGCATAGACCACATTTCACATCGTAGACCACACTCTCTCCCACACAGTTCTGCATGGTATACGCTGATGTAAAATGGCCTATATCCGTCACCACAACATCACTGAGGACAATCCCCAAGTCCTGAAAAAGCCCCTGTATTACAACTGCCTTCCCCTCCCCAATCCAAAAGCATCTAGTGGCCACTGGCTTCACCTCAATGTTATAATTTCTTCCATTGCTTGAATCCCAATATGTCTACAACAGAATACCATTGAGTCCACGCTAGTCCATAGCTCTTCCCCCAATCCTGAGGGGATTGGAATGGTGATGTGCACTCCATCTCCAAGTGAGAAGGGGCTTATATCCCATGGATACAGTGGATGGGATTATCCTGCCTGCAGCTGCAGGCTCTCTCCATTCCCTGGGATGGCCATTGTCCATCATCGTTGTCTCCTCACCAGGTGACTTGGGTGAGTCCATTGAGCTGTAGATTAGGAGTTGCAGCTCCACTGAGGTTCCAGGCACAGCTGGTACATAGGCAGGCCAGAGGCTCCAGTCTCTGGAAGTACAACTACAAACCCCAGCCTCACATATAGGTTTGAATAGAAGGGACTGATGGACCATGTGCAGGGAGGACTTATTTGAGTCCAACTCTGTCACTCTCAGGAGCACAGATTCCAAAGTAGAGCCCACTGATAAGGCGTCAATCTCTGGGGCTATCCTCCCTTATATAGGGCCTGGGTGTCTCCAGAGCCCTCAGGAGTCCCTCTGTGTGGGGTGATATACACTTTGGTGTTCTGTGAGATCCTACTGAGGTATGCATAAGCGTTACCTCTGGGATGACCTCCCAACTCTCTTTGAAGTCTCTTAGCCACATGAACTCATTTGTCTTTACATTTTCCCCCTTTTATTCAAGGTTTTTACCAGTCATGTTTCCAGTTGGCACTTGGTATTAGTCCCTCGTTACCAGGGAGGCTCATCCCCAGGAGTCATGTCCCACATTGGGGGGGGAGGTAATGCATTCATATGCTGAGTTTGGCTTTGAGAGAGGCCACATTTGAAGAACAAGGAGGCTCTCAGTTGGCAACTTTTAGGCACCCCATAACAGTAGGCCAAGTTTCAATTATAAGAGCATAGACTCATTAGGCTAGTCATCAATAACAAGAACACAACAGTGGGCCATCCTCCTTTGCCAGACACTGCCCCTGCACTCGGGGTACTGTTGCAGCTCCCTTGGAGAATGTGGCAGAGCTCTCTAGGCTGGGAATTCAGTATTCCCTCATTTATTGAGTGACTGTCTACCCACCGTGACCATGCTCCATCCCTCGATCATTTGAAGAATTTTATATATCTTTCATGTATATTCAGATGGACTTACTCTCATGAATCCCCCATCCCAGACATCCCCAACCAATGATCCTCTGCAACCCCTATTGTAACCCTTCTGTGACCTAAACCTTCCTTGAAGATGAAGCCCATATAATAACCAAATACAATTAATAGGAATATGAAATAATAGTGATAAGCTTAAATGCAAGAGATAAAATACAAGGAAACTCAGAATAAAAGAACTAAAAATAAATTATAATTAATGGATTGGGATATTCAAAAAAAGAAAATGGGAAAAAACAAAAGAAAAAATTTTTTTTCCCTTTTTCTTTTTATTTTAAATTATTATTATTATTATTTTTATTTTTTCCTCCTTTTATCACTGCATTATTGGATGTCCAGTGTGTACTGTGACACCTCCCCCCTCTCATTCCCCAGTGTCTCCCAAATTTTCATCTAGTTTTCACAAAAGTTTTAGGTCACAGCAAAGTCACACACGGAATACTAGAGATTCCCATATACCCAAACTCCCTCCCCATTCCCCACCCCATATTAAAAGCTTTTTTTTTTTTGTGGATGGTAGCATTGTTATAACTGTTATGCAGACAGTGAAACATAGCTACTAAACATTGTCAATGGTTTACAGTATAGTTTACATTTTAGATGGTACAGTTTAATGTTTTTTGATGAAATTTACCATGTTCTGTGTCCATTACTGTAAGTTAATGAAGAACATTTCCCATGACCACTAAATACCCCATTTGATCTTTTCTCTTCCTTTCTCCCCATCCCCCTGGGGCATATGCCACTCCCCTATCTTGGCTCATGGGATGATAAGATTCATAGTTACATGCCCCGGGTATTCTAACCTGGCTTTCCTAATCTACCCACCTGTTAGCCCTGCACCACCAAACCCAGTAATATCACTACCCATCTTTCCTATCTTTCAATATGTAAGTATATTCTATCACTTTACCATAGATTATGTCCATATGGGTAATGGCTCGCAACCTACCATTCTCTCTCTTTCCCTTGTTAACCTATCTTTCAGACAGTGGTTCTCAGAGACTGTTAACTTTTCTCAATTCATATCAGTGAGGTCATAAACTGTTCATCCTTCAATGCCTGGCTTGCTTCACTCAACATAAAATCTTCAAGATTCATCCATGTTTTTCCATGTGTCAGCACTTTTTTCCTTCTACCAGCTGAGTAATATTCCATTGTATGTATGGATCACATTTTGTTTACCCATTCATCTGTTGCTGGGCACCGGGGTTGATTCCAACTTTTGGCAATTGTGAACAATGCTGCTATGAACATTGGTGTGCATATATTTGTTCATGTCTTTGCTTTCAATTCTTCTGGGTATATACCCAGTAGTGGAATCGCTGGATCATACAGAAGATCTATTGTTAGTTTTCTGAGGCATCGCCAAACTGTCCTCCATAGTGGCTGGACCATTCCACAATCCCACCAGCAGTGGATGAGGGTTCCTATTCCTCCACATCCTCTCCAACACTTATATTCAGCTGATTTTTTAATAGCTGCCTTTCTGATGGGTGTAAGATGGTATCTCATTGTGGTTTTGATTTGCATTTCCCTAATACTTAGTGATGCTGAGCATTTTTTCATGTGCTTTTTGGCCATTTGTATTTCTTCCTTGGAGAAGTGTCATTTCAGGTCACTTGCCCATTTTCTAAATGGGTTGTTTGTCTTTTTATTTTGAAGGTGTAGTATTTCTTTATATATGCACGATATTAGGCTCCTATCAGATATATGCTTGCCAAATATTTTTCTCCCATTGGGTAGGCGGCCTTTTTATTTTCTTAATAACATCCTTTGAGGTGCAGAAGTTTTTAATTTTGATGAGATCCCATTTATCTGTTTTTTTCTCTTGCTGCTCGTGCTTTGGCTGTGAAGTTCATGAAACCATTTCCTATTACAAGGTCCTGTAGATGCTTCCCTACATTATCTTCCAAGGTCTTTATGGTCTTGGCTCTTATATTTAGATCTTTGATCCATCTTGAGTTGATTTTTGTATAAGGTGTGAGATGGTGTTCTTCTCTCATTTTTTGCATGTGAATATCTGGTTCTCCAAGCAGCACTTGTTAAAGAGGCCATTCTCTCCTAACTGAGTATGCTTCATGGGCTTGTCGAATATCAGATGACTGTATATGTGAGGATCTATATCAGAACTCTCTATTTGATTCCATTGGTCAGTAGATCTGTCCTTGTGTTAATACCATGTAGTTTTGATCACTGTAGCTTTGTAGTATGTTTTAAAGTCAGGTAATGTGATACCTCCAACTTCATTTTTCTTTTTCTGTATGTCTTTGGCAATTCAGGGCCTCTTACCTCTCCAAATATATTTTGTGGTTAGTTTTTCCACTTCCTTAAAAAATACAGTGTTGATTTTTATTGGGATTGCCTTAAATCTGTAGATTAGTTTGGCTGGATAGACATCTTGATGATGTTTAGTCTTCCTATCCAAGGACAGGGAATATTTTTCCATTTATTTAAGTCTTCTTTGATTTCCTTTAACAGTGTTGTGTAGTTTTCTGTATATAAGTCCTTTACATCTTTAGGTAAATTTATTCCTAGGTATTTGGTTGTTTTCGTTACTCTTGTAAATGGTATTTTTTTCTTGATTTCCTCCTCAGATTGCTCGTTATTGGTTTAAAGAAATGCTACTGATTTTTGTGTATTGATCTTATAGCCTGCAACATTACTGAACTCCTTCATAAGTTCTAGAAGGTTTATTGTAGATTTCTCAGGCTTTCTGTGTATAGGATCATGTCGTCTGCAAGTAATGAAATTTTTCCTTCTTCTTTTCCAATCTGGATGGCTTTTATGTCCTTTTCTTGCCTCAGTGCTTGCGCAAGTACTTCTAAGACAATGTTAAATAGGAGTGGTGAATGTGGGCATACTTGTCTTGTTCCTGATATCAGAGGGAAGGCTTTTAGGATTTCAACATTGAAAATGATGTTAGCTTTGGGTTTTTCATACATACCCTTTATCATATTCAGAAAGTTTCCTTCTATTCATATCTTTTGTAGTGTTTTTATCAGGAAAGAGTGCTGTATTTTGTCAAATGCTTTTTCTGCATCTACAGAGATGATCATGTGATTTTTTTCTTTCAATCTGTTTATGTGGTGTATTACATTGATTGATTTTCTTATATTGAACCATCCTTGCATACTCAGGATGAAACCCACTTGGTCATGGTATATAATCCTTTTGATATGTTGTTGAATGTGATTAGGAAGTATTTTGTTGAGGATTTTAGCATCTAGGTTCATTCGAGAAATTGGTCTGTAATTTTCCTTTCTTGTGGTATCTTTGTTTGATTTTAGTATTAGGGTAATGTTGGCATTGTAGAATGAGTTAGGCTATATTCCTTTTACTTCTATTTTTTGGAAGAGGTTAAGCAGAATTGGTGTTAGCTCTTTCCGGAATGTTTGGTAGAATTCAGCTGTGAAGACATCTGGTCCTGGGCTCTTCCTAGTTGGGAGGTTTTTGATGATTGTGTCTATCTTTTTACTAGTAATTGGACTGTTGAGTTCATCAATTTCTTCTTTCATCAATGTAGGCTGTTTGTGAGTTTCTAGAAACTTGTCCATTTCTTCTAAATTATCATTCTTGTTGGCATATAATTTTTCAAAGTATCCTCTTATGCTACTCTTTATTTCTGTGGATTCAATAGTGATATCCCCTTGCTCATTCCTTATTTTGTGTATTTGCATCTGCTCTCTTTTTCTTTGTTAGTCTGGCTAAGGAGTTTGTCAATTTTATTGATATTCTTGAAGAACCAGCTTTTGGTTTTGTTTATTGTTTCTAGTGGTTTCTTATTCTCTATTTCATTCATTTCTGCTCTAATCTTTGTAATTTCCTTCTTTCTACTTCCTTTAGGTTTAGTTTGCTGTTGTTTTTCTAATTCCTCCAAGTGTGCAGTTAGGCCTTCAATTTTAGCTCTTTCTTCTTTTTTAATATATGTATTTATGGCTATGAACTTCCCTCTCAGGACTGCTTTTGCAGCATCCCATAGGTTTTGATACATTGTGTTGTCGTTTTCATTAGTTTCCAGATAGTTACTGATTTCTTTTGAGATTTCCTCCGTGACCCACTGTTTGTCTAAGAGTGTGTTGTTTTACTTCCATATACTTGTGCCTAACCTGTTTCTCTGGCCCTTAGTGATTTCCAATTTCATTCTGTTGTGGTCAGAGAAATTACTTTGTATAATCTCAATCTTTCTGAATTCATTGAGAGTTGTTCTGTGGCCTAGCATGTGGTCTATATTGGAGTATGATCCATGTGCCCTCGAGAAGAATGTAAATCCTGCCATATTTTGGTGTAATGTTCTCTATATGTCTATTAAGTCCAGATCCTCTAATGTATTGTTGAGAGCCTTTGTTTCTTAATTGATTCTCTGTCTAGATGTTCTGTCTAATGATGATAATGGTGTATTAAAGTCCCTTGGTATAATTGTAGAGGCATTTATTTCTCCACTTTGTTTTCCCAGAGTTTGCCTCATGTATTTTGTGGTACCCCGATTAGGTGCATAAATGTTTAAGGTTGTTCTCTCTCCTTGAGAGATTACCCCTTTTACTGATACATAGTGTCCATCTTTGTCTCTTACAATAGTTTTGCATTTAAAGTGTATTTTGTCTAATATTAGAATAGCTACTCCTGCCCTTTTTTGGCTATTGTTAGCTTGTAAAATGGTTTTCCAGCCATTCACTTTCAGCCTCCTTGAATCCCTGGTTTGAAGGTGGGTTTCTTGTAGACAGCATATAAATGGATCATATTTCCTTATCCATTCTGCCAATCTGTGTCTCTTGATTGGTGAATTTAATCCATTAACATTCATTGTTATTACTCCTAACAAATTTCTTACTTCAGCCATTTTTTCTTTGAGTTAATGTATGTCATACGTTGTTTTGTTTCAGTTTTTTTCTTTTTAGTTGTTTTTAAACTCTCCTCCAACTCTCTCTCCCTTGTTTTTTCCTTTCAACTTGTAGAACTTCCTTTAGTATTTCTTGAAGTGCAGGTTTCTTATTGGCATACTCTCTTAATTTCTGTTTATCTGTGACTATTTTGAACTCTCCATCATTTTTGAATGTCAGTTTTGCTGTATAGAGTTTTCATGGCTGGAAATTTTTTTCTTTTAGTGTTTTAACTATGTCATAACACTTTCTTCTTGCCTCCATGGTTTCCACTATTTAGTTCCTATTACTCTACATTGCTTACATGAGTTAAATATTCATTTCACTTAATCTTATATGGTCCTTCTTCTAACTTTTATTATTATTTTTACTATTATCATTTTTCTTTTCTTACCTCTTCTGCTTCCTCTGATCCTGTCTTTTTCCTTTAAGAGAACATAGAAAACAGCAAGGAAATAGAACAAGAAGAACAAAGTGTCAAAGTGAAAACTTGTCACACATACAAAACAGAAGCTAAATAAAATTTAGAGAAAAGAGAGATGCTAATCAACTGAATAAACCCATCCAGATAAACAGACAACCAGACAGCAATGAAGAATTACAAACCATACTCAGAAAGAGGGAGAAATGGCCCAGTCCAATAAACAAACTAAAATCTAGGAGGAGATGCAGAGCATCAAACATCTAATCAAACCTGTTCGAACAAATATCATGTACCAACTTAATGGAAGGAAGAGGGTAAGGATATTAAGACAGCACTGGAAGAACATGCTGAAGAAATTGTAAATGTACATAAAAATATAATGGATATGATGTTGATAAATGGCACAATCCAAGAAATCAAAAAGACGTAACTACAGGTTTGAACAGGCAGATGAAAGAATTAGTGATGTGCAAGACAGTACATCTGAAATCAAACAGATAGTAGAACAGATAGATAAAAAGATAGAAAAATATCCAGCAGGGACTTAGGAGTTTGAACAACAACCCAAAATGCACAACATACACATTATAGGCATCTCAGAGTGAGAAGAGAAGAGAAAGGGGACAGCAGGAGTGTTGGAGGAAATCAGTAAATAACTTGAATGAAAATGACAACAAAATATATCAAAATTTGTGGGATGCAGGAAAATCTGTGCTGAGAGGGAAATTCATAGCCATAAATGCATAAAATTATAAAAGTGTATGGTCTAAAATGTAAACCATATTGTAAACCATTGTCCATGGTTGGTAGCTATGTTTCAATATTTTTACATCATTTTTAACAAATGTAACATCTGCATGTAAAAAGATTATTAATAGGGAAGGGTGAAAAGGCAGAGGGTGTTGGGTATATGGGAGTCCCTTATATTCTTTATGTAACTCTACTGTGACCTAAAATTTCTTTGAAGACAATATTAAAAAAAATTAAGACACTGGGGAAGAAATGGAAGAAAATGCCACTGTACATACAGGACAACTTATATTACAGCAGTGAAAGGCAAAAGGTCATAAAAATATTTTTCATTTTAATATTTTTCAATTTTTTTAATACACCAATATTTTCACTTTATTTTAGTTTTATTTTCTCTAAATTATTATGTATTTTGTTTCTTATGCTTAAACCTCTCATTATTTCATTTTCTTATTAATCAAATTTTGCAATATCCTTCACTTCATTTTTGAGATGTTTTGGATCACAGAATGGTTACAACTATGGTAGGGGAGGATCAACAGGGTGGGGTATCAGTGATGGGAGATATGTGGGAGGAAGTTCACCTGGGCATATATATAAGGTTTATAAATATGTTCAAATGTCCATGGAGCATTGCCACACTGAGTAGAGGTTCACACAACTGAAAGATTATTGAATTCCCATCCTGGGGAGCTCTGTCACATTCTCTAATGGAACAGCAACAATCCCCTGAGTAGAGGGGCAATGGCTGATGAAGGGTAGTCCATTGATGGGCCCTTGATATTGACAACTATGCTTATGAGCCTTCACTCACAAAATTGCAACTTAGCCTAGTGTTGTAGGGTGCCTAAGAGTTACCTCCTGAGAGCCTTCATGTTGCTCAAATATGACCTCTCTGTAAGCCAAACTCATTACCTTCCTCCCTATGGGGGACATGACTCCTGGGGATGAGCCTACCTGACACCGAGGGATTATTTCCAAGCACAAACTAGCAATACAACTTGAAAAAGACCTCAAATAAAAGAGGGAAAAGGTAATGACAAGTTAGTGTATATGGATAAGAGACTTCAAAGTGAGTCAGGAGGTCTTCAGAGAGGTAATGCTTATGCATGTCTCAGTAGGATCTCATAGATGGTAAAGGTAGATACTACCCCAAATAGTGGGGCTCCTGAGGGTTCTGGAGACAGCCAGGTCCTATGGTCATGGCAGATAGCTCCGGAGTTTGGTGCTTTGCCAGTGGTCTTACTTTGGACTTTGTGCTTCTGAGTGTGACAGAGCTGGACTAAGATGTAACTTCTCTACACAGGCCTCTTCTGTTCCTTTTATTTGAACCTAGGCTTGGTGCTGGAGTGGTAGGTGTATGTCCAAAAGACTGTAATCTCTGGGCTGTCCATGTGCCAGATGGACCCTGAGACTCAGTGGAGTTGCTACACCTATTCTCCAGTTCATTGGACTCATCCAGGACAACTAACAAGGAGGTGAGGATGGACAACCACCACATGAAGGAACCCAAAGTGTCTAAAACTGCAAGCAAGAGAGTCCTACCCATCTGCCCCATAAGATCAAAATTGAAGGTGGAGTGGGCAGCACCATCCCAGAATCCTCAGGATTGGGGAATGAACTATGGACTAAAGTAGACTTACTGGTATTCTACTATAGACATGTTGTGATTCTAGCAATGGAAGAAATTATATCATTAATGTGGAGGCAGTGTCCACTAGAGGTTCTAAGGGTAGGGAGAGGGAAATACAGGTGAAATATGGGGGCATTTGGGACTTGGGAATTCTCTTGAGTGACATTTCAATGACAGATACAGGCCATTACATATTTTGCCATAAACTACAAAATTGTGTTGGAGAGAGTTTAAACTACAATGTAAACTATAATCATGCTTAGTGACAATGCTCTAAAATGTTTTCATCAATTGTAGCAAATCTACCACACATGTTGTTAATGTGGGAAAACGTGGGAGGTGTAGGAAGTGAGGTATATGGTAATCCTCAATATTTTTATGTAACATTTATGTAATCTAAATACCTTTTTAAAAAATATATATAATAAAAAAAGATTAGAGCAGAATTAAATGAAATTGAATACAAATAATAGAATTAACAAAACCAAAACCTGTTTTTTTAAGAAGCATAAAATTGACAATCCCTTAGCTACACTAACAGAGAAAAAAAAAAGTGATGATGCATATAAATAAAATGAGAAATGAGAAAGTGGACAGCACCACTGGCTTCACAGAAATAAATGTAATAAAAAGAGGATATGATGAAAAACTGTATGTCAACAAATTGAACAACCTAGATGAAAGGAATGAATTTTGAGGGACACTTGAACAACCTACACTGTGGAAAGAAAAATTAGAAGACCTCAACCAACCAAACACAAGTAATGATATTGAATTTTCAAAACCCTTCCAACAGGGCAGGCTGCAGGATGATTAAATGATGAGAAAAGGTAGCCTGAGGAGCTCCCTAAGGGCCTAAAAGGAAGGCTGTTTATCCTGCATTGTTTTTGTTGTTGTTGTTTATTGTTTATTGTCTTTTCTGCTTCTTTGTTTCCTTTTTTCTTTTCCTTATCATTTCTAGCTACTTTATTCATTTTCTTTCCTTCATTTTTCCATCCTTTGTCTTCTGCCACTTTTCTTTCATTCCACCTGTTATTGTTTCATCTTCATTTTTTCTTTTTCTCTCTCCTTTTCTTTCCTTCTCTTCTCATCTTTCCAGACTTTTAATTCATTCTGTTTTTCTCTATTTTGTTTCTTGTTTCATTTTTTTCTATTCCCCCTTTTTATTCTTATTCCTTTGTATTTTTAATGATTTTTACTCCAATTATTTATTTTCCTAGCTTTTATACAGTTCCTCTTCTACCTTTTATTAATATTATTATTCTGTTTTCTTTTCTTATCACTTTCCTTTTTTCATGTACTAATTTTTTTGGGGGGGGCAGGGCACAGACAACTGCAAGGATACAGAATAAGATGAACCAAGGGGCAAAAAAGAACCTAACCACACACACACACACACACAAACAATGAAATAAAACTCTAGATTAAAGATAGAAGGTAACCAACCAAATAAGTCCATCAAGATAAACAGATGCCTAGACACAAACAAAAAGTTACAAGCCATACTAAGAAACAGAAAGATATGGCTCAGTCTAAAAAACAAACTAAAAACTAGGACAAGATGCAGAACATGGATCAACTAATAATGGATGTCCAAACAAATATCATGAAACAACTTAATGAAGTGAAGGAAGAGATAAAGGATATTAAGAAGAAACTGGGGCAGCATACTGAAGAAATTATAAATGTGCTTAAAAAGTTAAAGGATTTGATGGTAATGAATGGCACAATGCAAGAAATAAAAAATTTGCTGGAATCCCATAACAGTAGATTTGAACAGGCAGAGGATTAATGGATAAGGAAGTATGACCCAGCTATATGTTGTGTACAAGAAACTCATCTTGTATCTGGGGACACAATGAGGTTGCAAGTGAATTGCTGGAAAATAATTTTACATGCAAACAGTAACCAAAAAAGGGTGGGAGTTATACTACTATCTCACAAAATAGTCTTTAAATGCAAAAGTGTTGTATCAAGGAAAAAGAACACTATATATTAACAAAAGGGGAAACGTATCAAGAAGAAAGTACAATCATAAAACATTTCTGCTCCTAACTAAAGCACCACAAAATATATGAAGCAAACATTGTAAAACTTAGTGGAGAATTAGAAGACTGTACAATTATTGTGGGAGACTTTAATACACCTTTATCACCATTAGATAGAACATCTCAATAGGAGGTCAGTAAAGATACAGAGACCTTGAATAATATGTTAGAGGATCTAGACCTAATAGATAGAACATTACACCCAAATACAGTGAGATATACATTCTTCTCGAGCACATATGGCTCATTCTCCAGGATAGATGACATGCTAGGCCACAGAACAACTCTCAACAATTTCAGAAAGTTTGAAATTATACAAAGCAGTTCTCTTACCACAATGAAATGAAGCTGGAAATCAGTAAATAGAAGAGAACCAGATTAAATACAAAGATATGGAAGATAAAGAACACAGTCTTAGGCAATCAGTGAGTCAAGGAATAAATTGCAAAAGAAATCAGTAACTACATTGAAATGAATGAAAATGACAATCAATGTATCAAAACCTATTGGATGCTGCAAAAGCAGTGCTGAGAGGGAAATTCATAGTCATAAATGCCTATATAAAAAAACAAGGAAGAGCTAAAATCAAAGACTTAACTTCACACCTGGAGGAATTAGAAAAAGAACAAGAAACTAATCCCAAAGTAACTAGAAAGAAGGAAAGCACAAAGATTAGGGCAGATCAAAATGAAATTGATAATAAGAAAGCACTAGAGGAAAGTTAACAGCACCAAATTCTGGTTGTTTGATAAGATTAATAAAATTTACAAACCCTTGCCTAGACTAATAAAAAAAAAATGGAGAAGATGAAAATATATACATTAAGAAATGAGCATGTGGGATATAACCACTGATCTCATATAAATAAAGAGTGTCATAAGAGGATATTTTGAAAAATTGTATGCCAACAATATGGATAATTTAGATGAAATGGACAAATTTCTAGAAACACAAAAGCAGTTTACATTGATGAAAGTATATATTAATAAAGTCATCACACCAATCACAAGGAACAAGATTGAATTAGTTATCAAAAACCTCACAACTAAAAAGTGTCCAGGATCAGATGTCTTCACAGATGAATTGTACTACTCATTCTGGAAAGAACTGACACTAATCCTGCTTAAAGTCTACCAAAAAGTAGAAGAGGGGGAAACATTGCTTAACTCATTCTATGATGCCAACATCACTCTAATACCAAAGCTAAATAAAGATGCCAGAAGAGAGTAAAACTATAGACCAATTTCTCTAATGAAACCAGATGCTAAAATCCTCAAAAAAGTTCTTGCTAATCATATTTAAAAACACATCAAACAAATTATATACCATGACCAAGGGGCTTTCATCCCTGGTATGCAAGAAGCTCAACATAAGAAAATCAATCAATGTAATACACCACATTAACAGGTTTTTAAAAATCATATGATAATCTCTATTGTGGCAGAAAAAAATTACACAAAAAACAGCACCCTTTCTGATAAAAACACTTCAAAAGATAGGAATAGAAGGAAACTTCCTCAACATAACAAAGGATATATACGAAAAACCCACCGTTAACATCATATTCAATTGTGAAATGCTAAAGGATTTCCCTCTAAGATCTGGAACAAGACAAGCCTTTTGTCATCACTCTAATTTAACATTGTGTTCATAGTACTTGCTGGGGCACTTAGGCAAGAAAAAAGATATAAAAGACTTCCAATTGAAACAGAAGAATTAAAAATTTCGTTATTTGCAGATGACATGATCATATACAAAGAAAACCCTGAGAATGCTAAAACAAAGCTACTAGACCTGATAAATAACTTCAGTAATGTGGCAAGATACAATAGCAGAACGCAAAAGTCAGTAGCATTTCTCTACAGAAATAATGACCAATCTGAAGAGGAAATCAAGAAAAATATTCCATTTACAATAGCAAATAAAATAATTCTTTTATTCTTCACAATTGAAAATATCATATCCCCAGTAATATCCCCAAAATGAACCTTAAAAATGTGTGATTTGGATCAAATTCCACAGTTATAAAATATTTGTGTAAGACTTAAATTATCTGCTGTATTCTGTTTTGCCATCTAGAACTATGATGCATTTATTCACCTCCCATAAGAGGTGTTCAGGAAAAATGCAAATTCCTTGATGAATTTATATGGAGGAAATGTTCAAATTTTATTGAATTTCTGATTTTATAGAAATGTTAAAAGTTTTAAATCTATATTAATCATGGTCCACTATATTTCCTGGACCCAAAGATCAATGGCAGCCTGTCTTCAGGAGAATAGCATTGTCTTCATGATGCCTAAGGCTATAATTTGGACAATTTTGGGGCTTCAAACTGTAAGCAAATAAACTCCCATTGTTTAAACCTGAACCATTTCATCATATTGCCTTTAAGCAGCCAGGAAATTAAAACAAGTCTTAAGACAAGACTTTGCTGACCAACCAGTTAAACATAGAAACTCCATAAAATTATATCACATTGTTTTGCTTGTTTATTTTGTAAGCCTTATCATTACTTGGCATTTTATTATTTGTTTATTTGTATAGGCATTTCAAATGTACATTTTCCCCTTCCATATCTAAGTTTCTGAAAGGCAGTTACTTGTCCTGATGGTTAATTTATGTAACTATAAGAACTGAAACAGAAACTGACAATATACACTCACTTAACAATTACATTTGAATTAGTTATTTTATTGGTCCTACTATTGGAGCATCGAATTTGAAATTAAGTATTTATGGTTAAAAATGTTGAATTACTTATCTATTGATAGAATTTTTTTCTTGTATCTAATTTCTGACACTGAATGATATTAATAAGTAAGACTTTTTGAAAGTTAATACTATGCAATATTTATAAATATATTAATATTTTTCTTAAAACACTTAAAAGGCTTCTATTATATATCAAGCATTAGTCTACATGTTTTTATTAAATAAGTTATTTAATCCTGACAGCAACACTGTCTATTATTATTATTGTATCTATTAACTATTTTCATAGTCATAATAAGAATTAGCAGAAGATTGTATATTTGCTCTCAGTCACACATATAATTTTTTCAATTATTTTAATAACCTGTTTATTTTCTATTCTATACTCTCAGTTTTTGAAACATACCAAAAGAATTGCAACTTTTTTAAGGTTTTGATAAAGGAAACAATATAGTTTTCTCAGAGCAGGTGGCTTCCAAGTATAATACAGTATACTCTATATTGGCCTCTAGTTTAATAATTTTCTGTTCAGTGTTTTTACATTTATTTGATGACGTTTTTATAGCATGTATCTATCAAAAGACTTAAAGACAATCACATGCATGCATGAACTCATCAATGCACAAGTCCACTCATGAATTTCATGGAATAAATTCTAATGTTCTAGACTTCTGGGAAGATGTAGTCAGAGGTGGTAGTCAGGGCTCAACTCTCACTCAAAAACAGTGGAGGAAGTTAAAAAGCTGTCTGAAGTTGCTTCTTGGGGATCTGAAGTCCAGGAGAGTATTCTGCATCCTTGAGAAGGGTGAGGGAGAGGGAAGTGAATAAAAAGCCAAAGCTTAAAACATGAACTGCTAATCCCTGTGGCTGGGAAAGGCAACCATCATCCCCCTTCAAGGCTAAAGGCCTGGATAAAACCCACGGCTAAATGCAGACAACTGAATGGGGAACAGACATGTTTCTTCCTGGGAAGAGGAAGGGAACAATGGAGGGTGGAGAATGGTTGCTCTTCACTGAATTAGGCCAGCAGTGTCAGCTTTGAATCTCAGCTCTGGCCAGATCAGAATAACAGGCAGGTGGAGGATGAAAAAGACTCCACCATGGAAAGATTTCCTGATGAATATCATCTGCTGGCTTATTGGGAAACTGCAAGGAGAAAAATTCCATTCATGCATCTCTTGTTCCAGATCACGTAGAGCAAATCTGCACTCTGTTAGTAAGTCCCTGCTCCTATTTTGATTACTTAAATTTTAAAGACTTAGAATAAGTTGAACCAAAAATCAACGAAGAGCTGTGAAACAAAATTACTAGGCAAGAAAGAAAAATTGATGGTCATTGTAAATTCAGCAATATGTTCAGATGCCTAAACAGCAACAAAAAATTACAATCCATACTACGAAACAGAAATATATGGCCCAGCCAAAGAACAAACTGAAAAAACTTGATTAGATACAGGATTAGACAACTAATCAATGATTAGACATAGACATTGTTCAGTGGATTAGACAACTAATCAATGAAAATCACACAAATCTCCCAAATCAAATATAGGAATTGAAGAAAAATATGACTAAGTAGATAAAGGATATTAAGACACAAGGTGAGCATAAAGAACAATTTGAAAGCCTACAAAAAAGTAACAGAGCTTATGGCAATGAAACCTCACTAAATAATATTAAAAATATATCAGACGGTGAGCAGATGTGGCTCAAGCATTTGGGCACTGCCTCCTACTTGGAAGGTTCCAGGTTCCTTTCTCAGTGACTCCTAAAAAAGATGAGCATACTCAATAAGCTGATCAACAAGCTCATGAAATGAGCTCATGCTGTGAACTGATGAATGAACAGACACAATAAGCAAACACAGCAAGCAGGTAGCAAGTGTTTCTCAAGTGGTTAGGCACCCACCTCCCACATGGGAAGTCCTGGGTTCAGTTCCTGGTGCCTCCTAAAGAAGATGAGCAGGCACAATGAGCAGATACAATGAGTGGACACAAAGAGCAGACACAATGAGCAGACACAGCAAACAATGAGCAGACCGATGAGGGAGCCGTCTTGGGTAGATACATTAGAAGCATATAACAGCAGATTTGAATTTATGGAATACAGAATTAGTGAAGTAGAGGACCAATCATTTGCACGTGAAAAGACAGGAGAAGAGAAAGAATGGGAAAATTGGACGAAGGTCTCAGAAAAATGAATGACAACACATAATGCATGAACATATGCATTATCAGTGTCTCAGATGGGGAAGAGAATGGAAAAGGGAAAGAAAGAATTTTTGAGGAAAAAATGGACCAAAAACTTCCCAAACCTTATGAAAGTCATAAATGAAAATATCCAAGAAAGAAAACACACAGTAAACAGTATGAATCTGAATAGATCTCCTCTGAGACAATTACTATTCTGAAAAACAAATACTAGAGAAAAAAGATTGTGAAAGCAGCAAAAGAAAAGCATTACATTACAAATAAGGGAAACTTACTAAGACTAAGTGCCTATATCTCATAGGAAACAATGGAGGTAGGCATGTTGCCACAGCAGTCAGCAGGGCATTGCTATTGGTGGTACAGTTAGCTATGACAGATTGTCTCAAGGAAGACAAAGAAATCCACCATTTGAGGGAAGAATTACAACTAGAAAGGGATTTGTGGACTTCCACCTCTTCCTTAGTGACAGGCATCTCTGAGCAACTAGGTAAGAAGGTTGAGGATCTTAAGACCTGGAATCCCTGGAAAGAAAGAGGTAGTGATTCAGATGTAGGAACTATAGAAGAATCTTGAAATCATCTTAAACCACTTGTGCAAAGGAAGGCTAAATCACAGGTACAATATCCCACAGAAGCAGAAGTGCTAAACTGGGCAATTGTCAGTGAAACCATGCTTGTAAGAAAATATTCCAGTGGAGTGTTAAATGAGATAGGGAAAACATTCTGGCAACAACTCTGCAAACCATTTGCCATGTGGGTGGTGTGACTGTGAGCTAGTGGGGGTTGATGGAATTAGGTTTACTGATGGAGAAGAAAAAAATATGTTAGCATCTTTAATGTACTCTGCTCTGTTTACATGTGTTAATTCTAATTAGATCTGGATAGGTACATTATTAAAATTGGTGCTGTTAAAGTTTAGTAACTTTTAAGCTGGACAACTCTATGAATGTAAAAGAGAAAAAGAAAAAAATAGAAAAATGCTGGCTGCTATTTTAAGCCTGCTATTAAATCATGGATTAGTCCTGATAGCAACCAGCCTCCTCTGCCAACTTGATTCCCAAATACTATTTCAGAAATCTGTCCTTGTAAATGTTTCAATATATTTCTCTGAAGGACTGATAAAATAGTAAGCTAAAGAAAGCATATATTTCTGAAAAAGATCCCCTATCCACTATCAGTTTTGTAGTATTGCATTCTACTAGATATTTGAATGAAGAGAAGTTGTGTTTGCATATAACCAAATTGAATCATTATTCTCTCAAGTTTGTTTAGTGCTGATGGTAATTGTATGTTGAAAAAAGTTTGCTGGAAAACAGTTTCCAAAATCATTTTGGTAACTTAATTTTTGTATGTATATAGACTATTTTATTATTACTAAGGATAAAGATAGTAATTTTGTCCTAAGATCAAATGACTGGTCATTAAGAAGGAGTAAAATGTGGGACAAAAGACTGAACGGATACAAAAAATGCAGAAAGTTCATGGAAAAAATAATTTTTGAGGTCAAAGTTGAGTAAGATTTGATTGGTCTAGCTACAAAATTTTAAGAGCCTTAGTATTTAATAATAAACTGATGCAAAAATATATTTTCTTTCTCTGTTAAAGTGACAAAGCTTCTTAATCATTAGTCTGTTTTAGGAGAAGCTTATAATGAGTATCCTTCTGACTAATCAGTATACAAAGCAGAAAGTCTGTTTTATAAAAATAGCTTCTTGTACCTTAACCTTATTGTATCCTTGGTGTTTTAAAGATAACAAGTCTTCTTACTTTTAAAAGAACATAATGCTCAAATCTAACAACTTTTTAACGCTTTGCTTTCTCAAAGCCGAACACTAAATTGTATCATTTTAATTCAAATTGTTGCAAAAGATTTGTTCTTTCACCTTGAAAAAAGTGAAGTAACAAAAATATTTAAATACATTTGATGTATTATAAGTTGAATGAAAATTGTTTAGAAAGTTTTATAAAATTTAAAAAAAAAAGATTTTTTA
Organism: Cabassous unicinctus; assembly: GCA_029593785.1. Lineage (NCBI taxonomy): Eukaryota > Metazoa > Chordata > Mammalia > Cingulata > Chlamyphoridae > Cabassous > Cabassous unicinctus. Next base: position 8,751 of record JAQZBX010008834.1, on the reverse strand, counting down.
AACTCTGTTATTAAAGTTATATGGATAAAATCTTCATATAAATACTTAGAGATTGTATAAAATTTCTAGAGATTTAATAATGTTTTCTGCATAATTTTAGATAACAGTACAATGTTTTTAATCACTGTATTAGTCAAGCAAAGGAATGCTGATGCAAAATACCAGAAATTAGTCAGTATTTATAAAGGGTATTTATTTGGGGTAGAAGTTTATAGTTACCAGGCCATAAAGTATAAGTTTATACACCAAAGCCTATTACCATGTGTTGGAGCAAAATGGCTCCCAAAGTCTGTGAGGGTTCAGGCTTCCTGGGTTTCTCCCTACCTGGGGCTTGCTTCCCTCTGGCCTCAGCATCTCTCTTAACTACACAAGGCCAGCTGTAGACTATCAGGTGAATGGCTTGTTTCTCTACCCTGGGCCTTTTCTCTTTCCTCACAACCAAACTCTTCTGTATGCTTACTTCTGAGGGCTGCAGCTCAAAAAAAAAAACCCAAACAAACAAACAGAAAAACTCCAGCATCAAAACTCCAACTCTGTTCTTTGCCATGTCTTTTATCTGTGAGTCCCCAACCACCAAGGGGCAGGGACTCAAAGCTCTACTGATGTGGCCCAGTCAAAGCCCTAATCATAATTTAATCATGCCTGGAGGAACAGACCAGTTTACAAAAAATAATCCAACATCTATTTTTGGAATTCATAAATAATGCCAAACTACTACAATCATGGTTTTAATTATTTTTAAAATATTATAAGTCACAGAAACAATTTCTCTACACTAGAATCAAGAGGCCAGATGTTGATGCTTTGGCTTGAATTCCTCTGTTTTGCCCCACCTCCACTAAAATGGCTGCCCTGCAACTACATAAAAGGAGGGGCCATCCAGGGTTCCCATGGGGTGGTGCATGACAGTAGATTATTGTGAATTAAATAAAGCAACATCACTACTGTAGGCGGCAGTGCTAAACATTGCTGGTTTATTGCAATTAGTATCCTGCCACGTCACTATCGCTTTGTCTTAGATCTAGCTAATTCTTTAGTATCTCCTTGGCTGCTTCAAGCCAGCCTGCACTCACCTTCATGTTGGAAGGTCAACAATGGGCTTTTATAGTGCTTTCCCAAGGCTATATATATAGCCCAACCATCTGTCCTGGCTTGGTGGCAAAGGATCTGGCTGCACAGGAAGAAACCTGTGGCTGTAATCCTTTTCATTATATTGATGACATTATGTTAACCAGTAATTATCTTTCAGAATAAAAAGAAGCATCAGAGACAATAGTATCTCACCTTAAAGCTGGGGGTTAGCAATCAATTGGGACAAGCTGCAAGGTCCTAGGTGCTCTGTCAAATTCTTAGGTGTTGTTTGGTCAGGTAAGACAAAAAGTATTCTCTCTACTGTAGTTGATAAAGTACTAAGTTTTCCTATACCACAAACCCAAAACAATTAATGACCTTTCTGGGTTTTTGAGGGGTACTGGAGACCCTTCATCTGTCATTTAGCTCAGATAGTAAGCCATTGTATGTGTTAATCAGGAAAGGTTGTGCATGGGAATGGGAGGACCCACAGTAGGCTGCTTTTAAAGAAGCAAAGATGGCAATAGTATAGGCTCAAGCAGTAAGTGGGGGGTGGACCCTAACTTACTCTGTGAATTGGTTGTAGTCAGTACTTATATTGGCATTGCTGGGGTTTGTGGCAAAGGCAACATTCTAAGTGAGTTCCTCTTGGGTTTTGGTTACAATTGTGGAAAGGAGTCAAATTACAATATAGCCCCTTAGAAAAGCAACAATGTGCAGCACACCACATCTTGCTGCAGGTGGAGGAATTAATTCAATAGTGTCTGGTCACTCTGAAGACTGCCATCCCTATCCAGGGGTGGATTGCAGATACTAGAAATAAAACAAAAACAATGAACTGTCATGTGCTACCCTCTGTGGGGGAGAGATCTGTGAAAGGACATCTTGGTTGCCTGCCAGCCATGAAAAGTAACTGTCTATCATGTCCCTGCCCACTCCTCTAACACCCTTCTCAGGAATGTTGAGGCATATTCCCTCATGAAATTCTAGATCCAAACCACTGAGACCCAAGAATTGGCAGCATGGCTCCACAGGAAATGCAGACATCATGGCTACCAGACCCTGTGGCTCCTAGCCTAACAGTTCCAGCTGCCTGTCACTTAAGAGCAACTTGTGGACATTACCCAAGAGTGTCCTTTGTGCTTACTCTGACAACTGTGATGTACCTCACTGGATGGGCCATGTTGGCTGAGCATAAACTCCAGTTGCATAATGGCAAGTGGATTACTTAAGTCCCCTCCTGTTCTTGGAATGGGTTAGGATGATTTCATTGATGCAGTCACTGCCTCAGGACTCTTGTTTAACTTCCCAGTAGTAAAGGCCAACCAGTAGGCTACTATTCACTGCCCAGTAAAAGTTAGTGACCTATAGGGGTGCCAGTCCAAATTGGCAGTGACCAAGGAACTTCATTCGCCAGTCACCTCAGTCACTTCTGGCCTATAGATCAGGATATTGTTTGGACTTTCCATCTATCTTATAACCCCACTGGCACAGGTCTTATAGAAAGGATGAATGACCTTTTAAAGGAACAGATAAAAGGTGATAATGGATCTTTACAACAATGGACTAAGAGGCTGTATCCAGCCTTAACCCAATTTAGCTCAGCACTATGGACTTCAGCCCCTGCTCCAATTAAGGTGCTAATAGCAGGACCAATGCAGGCATTGAGAATACAAGTTAAAGGGCCAGCCACCCTACAGCTCAAAAGGGGAAGTAATAACTTATTGTTGCTTATCCTGAAAAGATACAAATGAGAAAATGAAGTCCTTTGGCCATGGTACTGACCTATGAAGCCTCACTGTTTGGAAATCTTAAGACAATAGGCAATAGGAGTCACCCAAAACATAGTTATAAGAAAGAGTTTAACAAAAAATGAAAGTAAAACTCATTATAAATTATCTGGGGTCTCCTATTCCCACTGGGGTTCTATGTTAATCTATGTGGACTCTTCTTAAGGCTAAACTAGTTTTTGATGTCACTGAAGAAAACTCAGAAAATTTAAAATGGAAAATGCATGGTATTATAAGCCTCCTCATAAAGCTCTCCTACGTGGTACTTTGTTATTGACTAATTGAAATGTTCCTTCTGTGCTGTTAAACCAGCATAATCTGACCCTTATTGTTCCCCTTAAGCATCTTTCTTTTTGCTCATAGCACCCTAGCCAATAACTTCCTGAAGTGGGCTTCAGTAGTAACTCATGCCCACAATTGGATCCAATATTGGATTTGTACAAACCTACTATCCTTGGGTGTTACTGGCCTTCCTTGAATTGTCACTCCTGCAAATTGGATGGCATGGCAGGAAATAACCCATTTACAAATTTGGAACAAGTTCTTCTCATTTAAATCTGAAATCCCGCTGCTGTCCTTCAGTGAGGCTCATAATTATAGATATTTTTCTTTTTTTTTTAAGGGAACAAGTGAATATGTTTAAACTTTTATTAGGATATGCTGTATATGATAGTTTAAGTTCACATTAATCCTAATTGTATGGGATGACAGGAGAGAATCAGTAATATGGGTGGTTACCCCTCAAACTGTATAATTTCACTGTCAAGGTAAAAAGTGATAGCCTTTTCCAAAGGCAGGCCTTTGCTTATCAACTGGGACTTATCCATCCCCTACAGGATGGTTATGGACTTGTGGGCAAGAAAGGTGGCCATATTTGCCCTAAAACTGGACGAGATGATGTACATGGGGTCAACCCTATGTCCTCACCACTTTATATGATTCATTATCCCATATTCTCAGCAACTGAGAAATGGTTAAAGTTAGATTTAGAGTAAAGTGCACCCCCTGGTAGTTTTGCACCAGGTGATGCTGCAATAGTCACTGAAAAACAGTAACTGTCTTAGCTAATCACACTGCACAAGCCCTTAATGATTCTAATGCAGCTATTTCCTTGCTGAATGATGAAACTATTCAATTTACAAAATAGAATGGCTTTAGATATTCTTACTGTGGCACAAAGTGGGAATTGTGCCCTCATTAATGTTCAGTGTTGTATATATTCCTAATCATGCTCATATATCACTAGCTCTAAATCATATGTAATAGCACATACAATACATTGATCAATTAGCCACTGACCACCTATCTGACAGGTTTAATTCCCTCTCCTGGCCCTGGTGACATGTCTTCACAGGTCTACTAACTTTTAGTGGGGGACCCTTATTATTCAATTTTCTATTACAGTGTTGCTGTGGAACATGAAACAAAAACTGCCTTGCAGGACTATTCTGTCCTGAAAAATTACCTAACGTTGGTAGGTCTCAATGTGTTTTGTTATAGATGTGGAAATCAATGGTCAAGTACCTAGCTTTTTTATGTTTTTGAAAATATTGAATTAATTTGTTTCTAAGAATATTAACTATAAATCATGCAAGGCAAGGGAAAATATAAAGGAGTAATTCTGGGAATCGTTCTTTCTCATGCATTTGGTTTGTTATCTGATACAACTAAGTAACACTTATATAATAGTGGGAGTTTAACAAGACTTATTCCTTTTATTCATTGTATTATTTAATTACTACTCAAGCTGAAAATTACTTCTCATGGAAAATTTGGAAGTATGAAAACATTTTGCAAATAGTAATTAAGATCAATTTCATTATATTCATACTGATTTCTCAAGACATGTAATTGCAACAAAATATTTTAAAGGTTGAAAACTCTCTTTATATTTTTATTTTTTTATTTGTTAATATATATTCAACACAAATATCCACAGTGTTGCTTTTGTTGAATCATGGAAAAATGAAACCACAAATCAAATTTTATTAATCTAGGACTCTTTGACCACTCAGGGGCACAGCTCTTCATCTTTGTGATGATGGTGTCAATTGTCTTCATCTCCTTATTGGGCAATGCCTTAGTGATCCTCCTCATTCACCAGGACCACTGGCTTCACACACCCATGTACTTTCTTCTGAGCCAACTCTCCCTCATGGACATGATGCTGGTTTGCACTATTGTGCCACAAATTCCTGAAGACTACTTGACTGGCAAGAAATTCATCTCCCCTGCTGGCTGTGGATTACAGATATTCCTGTCCTCTCATGCTGAGTGATGGAGAGTCCTTCCTCTTGGCAGCCATGTCCTATGACTGTTATGTGACTATACATCACCCCCTAAGATATCACACCCTCATGAGCTGGCAATTATGCCTGAGAATGACTTTGGGGTGTTGGTTTCTAGGAAGTGTTGATGGGCTCATGCAGGCTGTTTCTACCTTAAGCTTCCAATTTTGTAAATCCCATGAGCTTGATCATTTTTTTATGGGGCCCTCAAGCTTATTTGCTTATCTTGTGCTGACACAGCTGTCTGGGAGTATGTCATATATATCTGCTGTGTGTTAATGCTCCTGGTCCCCTTTTCCTTCATCCTAACATCCTATAGTCTCATCCTTGCTGCTGTTCTCCACATATGATTCACAGAATCCCACAGGAAGGCTTTTGCCACTTACTCATCACCTCTGGCTGTGGTTGGACTATTTTATGGAATGGCTATTTTTATGTACATGAGGCCCAAATCCAACATTTCTGTTAGCCATGATAAGATTATGTCACTTTTTTATACTATCATCACCCCTGTGCTAAATCCCCTCTTCTACAATCTGAGGAACACTGAAGTCAAGGAAGCTTTAATGAAGTGTGTAGGTCAGTGGATTGCCTTAACTCATGAGTAAGATTGATTTATCACACTTTCTAACTTATCCAGAGTGATTGTATGGGATATCTCAGAGTTAATGCATAGCAGTGTGCATAATACCCACATATAATTTATCTATCTTTTTGAAAATGTATACAAATCTCAATGTTTATCCTCATTAGCTAAAATGTCATTGTCAAATCAATTAGTGGAAGAATAAAGAATCTGTAAATCACACTGACTTTGTAAAATGTTCAACAGAATATATCTCTAAATATGTATTCAAAGCTTTAAGTAGTCAATTTTGAGGATTAATTGCTGACTTTTTATATTGAGGTAGAATTTACCCTCATTAAGCTGCTCACATCAGAAACACACTCTTAACTGGTATTGAGAAGTATATATACTCAAAGTATCTCACATATACTGTCAAAAGACAGAAGCTCTTTGCCCCAGAAATAATCCACATCCTCTTTTCCAGTGAATCACCCAACCAAATGTGCAATTATTGGTATAATTTTTATCAGTATGCTTTTATTCAGGCTATTCTAAAATTTCATATTAATAGAAACTTAATTGTGTGTTTCTTACCTCTTCCACTCAACTTTAAACCTACATATTTTTATACCCATAACTTTTTTACTTTTATTATTTGATATTATTTCATGATGTGTGTGTATATATATACATATATGTTTTTGTATATTTATAAATTATTTTTTACTCACATCTTGGCCACTTTCAATTAAGGGTTGTCATGATGAAATCTGTTATAACCTCCCTTTTGAAAGTGTATGTTCTTACATTCTTTGAATGGTATAGATAACTTCTCAATAAAGTTTTTCAAGTTTGTTGTACAATTTTAACTGCCATCATCCTGTAGGCAAGTTGCAGTTGCTCCACAATGTCATCAATTGTCAACCTTGTTCATTTTGGCAATTTTAAGGGATGCAGTAGTATTGCCCTCTCTTTAGTAGCAGATACCTATAAGTTTGGGAAGTCATTTTTATTGTATATGAGTCACACATGAATGGAGGTCTGAGTTTGGTTTTCAGAAATATCAAATCTAACAGGATATGTTTTCTTTTACAGCAGATATAGAAGATTTCATGCCATTTATGCTGCATTTGCAATGGAAATTTTAAGCTTTGAGGTTATCTTTCTCCTACCCAAGTTTCTCCTTCACTCTACCACTCTCAATATTGTTTGCTTTGAAAAATATTCTTAGGTATCAAATACATGGTCACCTAGTACCTTACCTTTTATAAAGTTACTTGATTAAGAGTATCAAATAGTGATATTTGCATCATTATTGCCACATATTTGCAGGCACTAAGCACTATCTATGCCCTTTTATACTGGTAGATATGAGTCATTATTGACATTAAAACAAATCAGAATAGAGAACCATTATAGAAACTCCAGAAAAAATTGACAAAATATATTTCTTAAATTATTTTCTTCCAAAACCACCCTTAATCAATATCAGGCATGTTTCTGCAGAAAAATAGAAACAATAGATTTTATTATATATTATATAGTATATATAATATAGATCATATATATATAATACTATATAGAGTATTATTAGGAATATGTGAAAGCATTGGCTCAGGCAAATGTGGGAGCCGGCAAGTCTTAAATTTATAGTGCATGCAGGCTGATGGGAAGCTCACACAAGACTTGATGTGGTAGTATTTTGGCAAAGTTTCATTCTCTGTAGGGAATTTCATATTTTGTTCTTAAGACATTCAATTGATTGAGGCCCATCAACATTACTCAGGATAATGTGCTTTGCTTAAAGTCAAATGAGAGTAGATTAAACTTCATCTGAAAAATATTCACAGTGATACCTAGAAAAGTCTTTTAATAAAGAATTAGATGTTTAGTGTCTCCAATTGACATAATAAACCAACACACAGTCCTATGATAAGTAGAATGGAAATGCCAGATCTCCCATATGACACTGTTGAAAAAAAGAATTTTAAAAAATTAAAAGAAGTGGTCACATTTGAACGATTTTATTATGCAAATTGAGCTGACCATCATCAACAGGAGATCCAAGAATATAAAGCATTGCACCTTTGGGCACAGCACTAGAATCTTTGAGAATTCCACAGGTGATATTCCATTTTAGCAAAGTTCTAGGGGAAGAAAGATGCTACTTTCTAAAAAGAGCTTGATAAATAAATGGGGATGAATGTTTTAAGGAATAACAGGAGCCATGTTGTACAACATACACATCAGAGACAAGGTGAAGACAATTCCTAAAATAGGCAACAATGTTTCAAGCAATTTGAATGGGGCTAGTGGTTCCTAGAACTGCTAGGATGAGATTATAAGCCCAATCATCAAGGGAGCTCTTTGATTTATAAAACAAAAATCATAGACTAGGATATTTCTTAGCAAACAAAATAGAACTTTATGTTTTAATAATTATACCACAAGATTTATCCCAGATATGCAAGAATAGTTTAACATAAGAAAGTCAATCAATTATAGACCATATATAGGAGAATAAAGGAAACAAAACAAATAATTAACTATATTGAAACATAAAAGGCATTTAACAAAACGCAGCACAATTTCTGATAAAAAAAATAAAACCCAGAAAGTTAACAATAGAAAGGGCATTCTTCACAAGCTAGCATATATGAAAAACCCATGGCAAACTTTATATTAAACATTTAAAGACCTAAAGATTTCCCCCAGATTAATATCAGGAAGAAGATAAAGATGCCCCCTTTTACCACTATTATTTAACATATTATTGTAAGTTCTAGCCAGAGGAATTAGCGAAGAAAATAAATAAAAGACATCCTTGGGGATCAGCTGGGGAAGGACTGAAGGAGTGAACAGGCCAAATCTGCATAGAAGGGGATTGTGGTTGAGAATACAATTGTGGGAATTCTCTTTAGGCAACTATGGCAGGGGAGGGTCACTCATGCAGGATGTCAGCTGCGGCCTTGGAAAAAAAGAAGTAATATTATCTCCATTGACAGATGACAAGTTCCTATGTGTGTAAAACTCC
>JAQZBX010008833.1:0-47301 GCA_029593785.1 Cabassous unicinctus | reverse complement strand
CCTCACAGCAAGGGGGAGATAAGCAGACACAGAGAAGACACGCAGCGAATGGACACAGCAGCTCAAGCAGCAAAGGGGGAATAAATAAATAAAATAAATAAATCTTTAAATAAATAAATAAATAGATAAATGTGAAAAGTAAAGACAAAAATTTCTTGGAAGATAATACAGAAGAATATGCTTACGTTTTCAAATTAGAAAAGACTTTCCTACATGCAAAAATATAAATAAGAGAAGAGATTCATAAATTTGACTACATTAAAATTTAAATATTCACATCATGAAAAAATACCATAAAGAAATTGAAATGGCAAGCTGCATACTGTGAGCTGATAACTGCAACATATAATTGAAAATGAAGTTAGTGTTTTAGTTTTCTGGCTGCTAAAGCAAATACCATGCAGTGGGTTGGCATAAACAACTGGAATTTACTGGGTCACACTTTTGAGGATAGAAGTCAAAATCAAGGTGTCATCAAAGCAATGCTTTCTCCCAGATGACTGGCATTCTGGGCTGGCTGCTGGTGACCCTTGGTCCTTGGCTTTTCTGTCCCAAGGCAATGCACATGGCGGCCTCCCCTGGCTGCCCATTTCTCCTCTGTGTCCCTTGGACTTCCGTCTTCTGGCTGCTCCCTCTGGCTTTCTCTCTCTCTGTGACTTTCCATGGAAGGCCTTTTAAGTAGGATGAAGACCCATCCTGACTGAGCTGGGCCACCCCTTAACGGAAGTCACTTATCAAAAGAACTCTTTATAAGAGGATTGAATTAAGGCATGGATGAAATTTAAGAACATGTTTTTCTGGGGTAAACAGCTTCAAATCACCACAGGATATGTTTATCAAGAACATACAAGAAAGCCTACAAATCAATAAGGAAAAGAAAATCTTCTCTAGAAAAATGAGCAAAACTCTTGAACAAGAACTTCAGGAAGAACTGCATGGACGGTGAATAAACTGAAAAGCAATATCAGTGTCTAGGGAAAAGCTTACAGCCCAGAGAGCTATTATCAAGAGCTGAGCTGAGCTGAGAAAGACCTAGGCTGAGCTGCCAAGTATTGAAAATGCTCAATTAAGACAATCAAAGCCAAAATGGAAATAACAGTGAAGACTTTAATCCCTGCAGTGGTAATGGCAAGAGGTTTGCCCGGAAAAAAGGGCCGGATACCACGTTCCGTTCTCCCCTGGGGAACGGCACCACCAAAGTCCAGAGGCCTCGGCACAGATGTGGGAGCCCCGAGCACAGGCTCCCACAGCTGTGTGGTGCTGGCCACAGGGAGGGGGCTGGAGTGGGAAAGTCAGGGAGGAGAAGCTCCCCACTCCTCCCCGACACAGGGGTCTCACACCTGGGCAGGCTCAGGTGAGGTGTGCTGATACGGGCGCACGTGGCCAGGCAGGGGCTGAGACCTGCACTGCCACCCCCCTGAGAGGCTGCAGGGCACTGGCCATGCACCGAGGCCTACAGGTAAAGCCTTTGTACCTTCCTGCAGTCAGGCCTGAAAATCACACGTGGGATTTGGCCAGGAGCCAGACTCCTAAGGTATCATTTTCCACTTACCAATTTCACAAAAATGTCTGCCAATATCAGGTGCTGGCAATAATGTGGGTAATAGGAACTATTTTCACTGGTGGGAGTGAAAATTTTTATAGGCATCTTGGAAAAAATGGGATATTCTCGCAAAACTAGAATAACCCGTCAATAACAAATCCAATAGCCTGTCAATTCTCCTAGAAGCATTTGTCTAGAGAAACTCTTACACATGGGCACCAGGAAAACATTAAATATTCCTAGCAGTTCCCATCATATCAAATAACAGAAAACAACCCAAATATGTGCTGGGATTAGTAGATTTTGATATAATCATACAGTGGGATAATACATATCAGTGAGGACTAACTACAGCCATTTAAGAAAAACTAAACCATTTCTTTGAAATATAAAAAACTTAGTATATTATCTAAGTATCCTCTGAAGTGGAATCCTCTAAATATTTAACAACTGGCACCGCACAGGCACGATCAGCCAGAATAGGTGCCGCACTGTGCGGAGAAGGTTCTTGGGGCCCGGGAGGTTCTGACAGGGCAGGTGGGCCCCCACGGGGCTGGACACGGTGAGCAGTGAGATGACCGGCTGGCTGGGACGCAGTCCAGGATTCCAGAGGGGCTACGAGTGCAGAGCGGTTGATGCAACACGTCCTCTGTGAGCAAAGCATGCGGAAAAGTCAGTGCGTCATGATGGACACAAACCGCAGGTGGAGTTTACCTGGGCCTGGGGTGCTGATTGGAAATATGTGGGAAAACACCAAGGCTTTTCCTCCTGCTATCTTCATACCCTCCCCACGTCGCAGGGTCTTGTATGTAGCCATTATTTAATACAAGCAATAAAAATTGGCATAAAAGGAGATTGGAAATGATAAAAATAATCTGAGATCAAGGGAAACTGTTCATTTGGTTGAAAGGATGGCGTTTGCAAGCCAGATGGAAGAGTATAATTGCTCAAAGGAGAGCTGGCTTCTTCTTGCAAACTTGTGCAAGTCACTTAGCCACGTCCTCACCACTCAGTCGGGAATACTGAGAGCTATAGCAAGGAGCTTCCGTAGTGAGCGTGATTGAAATGATGACCTTGGAAGCAAGGCTTCAACTCTGAGGTTTGGTACACACCCAAGGTAGGAGTATTCTTTGTTCTGGAATTTTCTGCTACAAATCTCTTAGTTACAACATTGAAAGACAAAAGCATAAAAGCATTTCCAGACTGCAGAGCTGGCAGTGCACTTTGATCGACTACTAGAAATAGAGAACAGCACGAGGTTTGCTTCCGAAACGCGAGGGGGTCCTGGAGGCACAGCCTCGCCCACCGCCCTCTGCTTTTAGCCCTGAAGCGGCCGGGGCCTCCCACACACCCTGCTCTCTTTCTTCTCTGGTTCTAGAGCACGTGGGAGAAATTGGCCTGTTTTAGACGTGGACCACATCAAGAAATAAAATAAGCAATAAAAAGATGAGCCCACTGCAGGCCAGCCTTTGTTTCAGAAGTCTGAGGCTATTTTTAAAAATAGTGCTTCAGAATATATTAATAGTAAACTCTCAGAAATGTGACTCAAACGAAGTTTATAGTGGGAAATGCCACGTTTAACAATGTGGCTGATTTCTACATTTTTGTTTTGTTTTGTTTTTTACTGAATTCATTTTCAGGGAAAAAAATTTCATTCTGGCTGGAAAACTCATCTTTACAAGGCATTCGTTCTAGAACACTCTCTCATCATCTTTACAATGATAAAGGTGAGACTTTACTTTTACTGTCTTAACTGTTTCTCAGAACTTAGCGATGGTTTCTGTGTGAAGCTGGTGTTTTGAGCTACCAGCTTCTAGCTGAGCTCACTGTGGCCTGCAGAGTCAGCAGTCAGTATGCCAGCTGGCTTCAGCTTCTCTCACGCCGTTTCAAATATGCCTAGTTATGACTCCCATAGAATCCTGGACTTAGCAATTTGCTTGTTTCCCTCCCCAGGAATGAAACATATTAGTATATGAAAATCAACCAAGAGTAAAACTGAATGAAAAAAATGTCAACGTCACACCTTACCCACGCAAGCCGAATCAAAGCAGGCACCCTACAATTTGGAGCTCGTGGGTGAAATGGAGACCCCAGCCCAGAAGGGCACCACAGCTTGTGCAGCTCTGCTGGGGGAGAGTGACTGATATCAGCACCAGGGAAACGCCTAAAAGCTGAAAAAATGCACTTGATGCAGGAAAACAGTTACGACAATACAGCAATCCTGGTTCTCTCATTTTGTTTCATGGATTTGCTCAAATAGCTAGTGTTTTATCCAGTATATAATAACATTAAAGATAGAAAAAATACATAAAAAATGAAAATGACAGGAACAAAAGTTCTAAGTGATAAAATTCTTTAAAGATTAAAAATGATAAGAATAAAATATTATTGATAGAGTTTGGACTTGTAAAATGTTACCCAGAAAGAGTGAACTTGTTAGAAATAATAGTTCCTATAGAAAAATGCACAGAGCAAAAGTTGTAATCTGTGAATTTTTTTAAAGAGTAGTTTAGTTTTACAGAAAAATCATGCAGAAAATACAGAGGTCCCATATACCTCCCTATTTTTAACACTGTGTATCACAGTTCAGTACCTTTGTTGCAATTTGTGAAAGAATCTTTTTATAATTTTCCTATTAACTATAGCCCATGGTTTGCCACTGTTTGTGTTGTACAGTCCTGTGTGTGTTTTTTCCATTTAATTCTAGTAACCTATAAACAGCATAAAAGTTTCTCTTTTAAACACATTCAAAAGTGTAATTTAGTGGAATTAATTACATCCACAATGTCGTGTAAGTTTCATTAGGGACCAAAACTATTACTAAATTAAATATTTACTCTAAAATTTACAGGAAAATTCATGGATTCCAGTGAAATAATTTCAGAAAAATTAAAATGGAAAGAGAAACTATTGGAAACAATTTAATTAATTAAAATAGAACACTAATTTAAATGATTTAATGGAATTTGTTCTGGAATATACTATCTGTGATGGTCAGGCTAATGTGTCAACTTTGACAGGTAGTGGTGCCCAGTTGCTTGGTGAAGCAAGCACTGGGCTAATTGTAATACACAAGAGTTTCACGGACTCTAATCATCAGTGACTTGACTGCATAAATGGTTGATTATATCTACAATCAACTGAGATTGCCTTCAGCGATGAGAGACGCCTCATCAGATCAGCTGAAAGACTCCAGCCCTCAGGGAGAGAATTCCCAGCCCTCCTTCAGGCAGCCAGTGGCTCCTGGGAGCTCATTGAAGCCCCTGGCTTGCAGCCTGCCCTACGGGATTTGAACTCGTGTATCCACATATTCACGTGAGACAATTTTCTAGAATCTCATTAAATGTACAGATATCTCTTGTCAGTTCTGTTTCCCTAGAGAACCCCGACTAATACAGCACCTAAATGAAAATTTAGTGATGATGTTATAAAAAATGTTGGATAATTTTGGTTGACATATTTGTTTGGGGAACTTTTTAGGGGTAAAATATAGAGTCTAACCATTCCAAAGTCAAAGATAGGGCAGGAAAAGTGGTGCAAAGACAACTAATAGCTATTTCTGAGATGTTCTCCCATTCAAAGCCATCCCTCCACCAAACAAACTTGCTATCCTTTCTGAGTTTCCCCTTTGTTTCTGACTAAAACTTTCATTATCATTCTATATTCCTCCTATTTCCTTACAATCAACTCAATTTGCTATCACAACCAAATAATTCTATCTGCCAAAATTCATTCTTCTCTGTGTCTCTTTGGTATAATAATTGTTACGTTTTAAAATACAAATCTCATCATGCCATCAGCCCACTCAAAAATGTTTGCCTTGCATTTCTAGTTATAACAGGTTAACTGGTACCAGAGTAGCCCTCCCACCATAAAAATTTTAAAAATAAAAATAAACGTTTTGAAGAGACTATTTTCAGGTATTGAATAACAGACAGTGTAAACCTGTAATCCTTTGGAGAATGAAAACACATGAATGAGCCCCACCTGTGCCCCAGCTCTCTGCCCAGTAATAATTTCCTACAGGCAGCACAGGGAGGTAGAGAGCAAATGAGCATGGTGACGTGGTGAGCTAGAGGCCATGGATCAGAGTTCAAAGTTGCTGAAATACCTTGAACAGAAGTATTGTGTTGCGTACCAGAGGAGGCAGCTCATTAGAGAGGAGGCCCCAGAAGTCTATTTGAGGGTTCCATGGAAGTCCATAGCTGAAGGATTTGGTGCATATACCCAGGCTGAGACCCCACGAAGTGTAGTAGAGAGAAGCTGCTATGATGCTGAGAGTGGCACACAGTGCTAGCAGATGACGACACTCTGGCCCAGCCACAGTGCCCAGACGTTGCGAACACCCTGGCATCCACATGAAGCCTCATAAACGTCACACCTTAGGAGTAAGAACAGAGTCTACAACAAAGGCTACTCCAGATCCAGCCTAATGAAGCTGAAGACTAAGTTTTGACAGGTCAAGAAGAGCTACTAGTAAATGAACTGTCTGCCCAAGCCAAACTTAACATTGCTTAAAGGAAGACAACACAATCAGGACATCCACAGACCATCCACTATGTCCAACATAGTATCAAAAGTTACTAGACATGAAGAATCAGGAAAATGGGTCCCACAATTTTTTTAAAAGGCCTGTTATGAACAGTTATAAAGAAAATGTGACTTTTGACAAGAGATTAAAATAAAACCTTGAATGGTAGGCAAAGCCATTCATAGTCTACCTCTTACTTACATTACCACACCTTACTCCTGCCACTTCCCCGCCCACCACCCCCCATCACAGTTTACATGAGAGGCTCATGAAACTTCACACTGTTTCTTTTACACCTGAACAAACCAAACTCATGTATGGCTCTGTGACTTAGCAAGTTTCATGTCCTAGAATTCTCTAGTTCCAGCCTTTGCAGAGTCTGCTTCCCACCCTCTATCCTCAGATGTGTGTCATATTCAAAGCAAAGCACAGATTAAATAGTTTTTCACCTAGGAATATTATTTCTTTGACTGCTCTAAGCAGCCTTCCTCTGTACCCTCACACTGATTAGATTTATACCTGTTTTCCCAACATACACACACATACACATGCACACACATATACAGAATATATATACATACATACACAAATACATATACATATATATTCAAGAAAAGTTTTCTAAATCTTTAAATACTCCATTCTTTAAAATACTCAATTCTTTAAAACTCAGCACAGCTACTTCAGTTGTTACGAAAATTAAGCCATTTTTAAAATGAATTAAACTTATAAATGTATAATCAGAGTTTACCTAACTTGCACATTCAAATATATGCTTATGGTGAACAATTATAAAGAAAATGTGACTTTAAATTTTAAATGTGACACAAAAAAGAAATGCCTATTTCAAGTATTCTACTTTTTACTCCCTATTTTGAAAGCTTCCTTGCACACACACAATACCACCACCACCACCACCACCAGACTTCACATTTTCTGGAAATATATCTGAAGATTTTGGATGACTTTTTTGGCCTCTGATGTGTTTTTTCCTCATAAGTTATTTACACATGTACCCTATAGGTGATGTCCACTTTTATTGCTAAGAGAATCCCACCGCCTAAGTCTAGTTTTTCAGGATTGTGTACTAGATATGTTTTCCCTTGTTGCTGTAACAAATTCCTACCTACTTTCCGGCTTAAGACAAAGCAAATGTGTTGTCTCCCAGGTCAGCTGGGCTCAGGCTCCTTGCTTCCCACAGCTGAGCTTGGAATGTTGGTGAGCCGGGCAAGCGTCTGGAGGCCTGGAGGAAGAACCCACATGCAGGCTCATTCGGGGCTCTTGGCAAAGCTCGGTTCCTTCTGGGCACAGGGTGAGGTCGCCGTTTCCTCGGTTCCTTTAGGCTGCCTGCACTCCTCATCACGCCGCCCCTCCACCTTCAAACCTGTGCCAGCGGATAGAGTCCTTCCCAGGCTTGGGAGTTCTCCAACTTCCCCTTCTGCCAACCTACTATGCTGAGACAATTTTAGCTTCTAAGGTGAAATGCTTAGATCGGCTCACCCATCCCGTTGCCCAGGAGTAACTTTAGGTCCTATAACCTTATCACATCAGCAAACTCCCTCGCTCCATGTAACTTCATACATTCGTGGGTTCCGGGGATTAGAGCACGGGCAGCTGTGGTGAGCTTTCCTGTCTCCAGCACAGCATCCACCACACGAGGTCTTCATGATGTTGTTGGGACAAAGCTTCCTGCTAAGACCAACCCGCTGCAAAGCACGCGGGACAGGCTGGCTTGGCGAGAGCCCGTGCTGGGGGCTGAGAACCACGCAGCTTGCTTGTGGCACTAAAACATAAAAAAGGTAAGAGGATGTTTCTGTTTGAGTCAATCTTGGGGAAAGCAACCTTCCACCTCTATTTGAAAGGCAACCGGAGCACTTCAAGAGATGTTTATGCATTATTATTCACTGCATACCACATCATAATTTGGCATGGTGAATACATTTACCTTGGTGCTTATATTATTTTTTATTAATTGGTATTAATTTCTGCTTCCAAAACGTATATGTACTTAAAGTGCCTGTTCTCAAAGTTTGGCCTGCTGGAATCTAATAGAAGAGCAATGGAGTAATTATGTTCTTCAATTGTTGATACAAAAAACTGCCACAAATAACTGCTTTTTTAACCAAGGTGCTTCACATAACAGACACTGTTAAGTGGTAGGCACTGAACCAGCAAGGGGTCTGAAACGCAGGGTCTCACGGAAGCGTCACACCTTTCTCCATGTTTCAGAAGTAAAGCATCTTGACTCTCTGGAGTTCTCATTGTTTGATGCTTCAGCACATTAAACACGAGCACTTTTATTGCCTGCACTATTTGCAAGGTAGGTAATATTTTCTCATTATATAATCAGGGAACAGTTATATACTTACCTCTGGTCATGCAGCTTGGAATTTAATCTCATAACTAAATCATATTGAAAATTGACTGTTCCTTCTCGAGGACATGATAAAATGTGGGGGAATCCCTCAGGAACAAAACCCTGGCTATCTTTATTTCTAAGCCTGGGAAGCAGTCAAGGGGGAATGAGGTTGGGGAGCCAGCCAAGCCTCCATGTTAACTTCTCCAGTTCTTTAAAAACCAGGCTTTTTAAAAGTAAATGCAAAAATGTGGCTTTTCCTTTTTTTCCCCTTTGTCTATGTTTCTTCCTTGGAAATGAAATGGTGTGGAAAAGCGCATGCTGTGTTCTGGTCGAAGGCAGCTTGGCTGCGCATGTGCACATAATATTTAATTCAGTGGTGTTGGTAGGATGAAGCGAGCGCCTGTTCAGCAGTGTGCATCATCACATCTTCCGTACGAGGACACATCTGGGTTTATCTTTGCCTTGATCTCGCATTATAAACGGTGAAAAACAGAACAGTACATTCCCACCAGAAGATAATTCTGTAAATTTTCCCATCCTGCAGTCAGTGCCCAACTTAGTGACACATTGAGTGGAAATTTGCTTCCACAGTGGCAAGCCAGTGCAGGAAGCCAGATGGACGCCATCCAGAAGAGCCAGTCAGTCCATCTACTTGTAATGCAAACAGCAGCGCCTTCGAGCCCAAGCCCCACAAAGTCCCCTGCTAAAAAAGCTAATGCCCAGAGTGTCATAGAAATTAGTATGGGCAGCATGGGCCCAGTGTTAGCCCATTAAAAGTGTCCATTGTTTTAAAGAAAGAAAATAGCACTGAGACCAATAAAAACTAGTGACATCAATTGGTGTGAGATAATTGTAAGAGGCCCACTTGGAGCTAAGATTCTGTGATTTTAATGGTAGGAAACATGGAGGAAAGAACCCAGTACAAAAATTAAAAATGATGAATTAGAGGATGCTTTATAAGACAAATATTGCAAATGGACTCTCCTAGGGGCTGAATCGTGCATGTAAAAGTGTTTTATATGCGCAGACATTCTGTCCTTTCAATGATTCACATAAGAAATACTTACTGTTTGTTCACTGTGTGCCAGGCACAGCTCTAAA
The DNA here is from genome assembly GCA_029593785.1 of Cabassous unicinctus. Taxonomy (NCBI): domain Eukaryota; kingdom Metazoa; phylum Chordata; class Mammalia; order Cingulata; family Chlamyphoridae; genus Cabassous; species Cabassous unicinctus. The sequence continues at coordinate 37,767 of JAQZBX010008833.1, read as the reverse complement.
TGCTAGACACACAGCAGAGAACAAAGCAAACAAAAACGCCTGCCCTCAGGGAGTTTGAATGAATTTATAAGGGGGACCAGGTCTTCCTTGGTGCTTTTATTTCATTTTTAAATTGAGTTAAGAAGCCTTTAAGCAAGGCATACTCTCCTCCGCTGTGCCACAGGCCACCCCCTCCCTGCTTGTTTTATTAACTCTGGCCCGATTCCCATACACACACGTATGTACACACACGCACAGACAGGTTTTTGTGTGCTGTACACACACACGTAGATTTTTGTATTATATACACACACATGTATGTACACACACACGTAGACAGGTTTTTGTGTGATGTACACACACATGTATGCACACACACATGTAGACAGGTTTTTGTGTGATGTACCCACACACACGTCTTGGCGTTTTTCTGAAAGCGCTGGAGTTTCTAGCACCCTGCTGTGAAGGAAAGTCACTTGCCTTCTTCACCTGAGGTGCTGACATTGCGGCTGAACGGGGGTCCCTCGCCGCCTTTCAGGAAGCACTCTTCAGCCACACCGTCACCCGAGCCCCTGTTCTCTGCATGATGCTGAGTCGGATGCCAAGGCCTCAGCGGGCAGTGGACCTGGCCCGGCCGGAGGCCGTGTCTGGTGGACACAGCCCAGCAACAGCACGTGTCACGTGGCGGGTCCTGAGCTGGACGTGCAGAAAGGCCGGGCCCCGGGGTCAGCTCTTCCTGCCACAGCGAGGCAGGAGTCAAGGAAATTTGTGGGAAAGGCACACCTTGTCCAAGCCAGCAAGCACAAGCAGCGTAAATAAACTTACCTTATATCTGTAGATTTCTTATTCACCACCGAAAAATGTGCTTGGAGAGGGTCAACTACCTCTCAGCAGGCTTGATTCTGCAACTATATCAAGTCCCCCATTTTCCATAAAATGCTGTAAATATAATTTCTAGATCTACTTTACTTCAGATAATTACAAATTATAAATTAACTGCACCTAAATTCAATATATGTTTTCCCTTCAGGCCATTAATCCTCACTGGTGTCAAATGATTATTTCTTCAAAAGGGTAAGGTCCATTGCAAATCTCATGGAAGTAGTTGTCTGCCCATAAATTTAATTAGAGCAAGCTGAGATTTCGCCACACAGAGATGTAGTGCCTGCTTAGGACCTTGCTCTTTAGTAAACATAAAGGCATCCTCACAGCAAAACTCACGTGGAGCGCCAAGGTTCACAGCTGAGAGGGAATCTGCGCCGTCAGCTCGTCTCCTGCCTCTGGGTGAAGCTGTTCCCAAAGCCTCCAGGAGCACGTCCGCCTCAACGCCATCCTCCTGGGCGGCCTTCTCATGTCCAGAGTGACCAGCATCCCTCCTCCTGCTCACTGACCACCTACGCCGGCTTTGGTGTAAAACCAATGGCTCCTCACCTGTCCTCTGAGGAGAAAGGAAATTGGACACTGTCCTTCCCTGTTTCCAAATCAGGGGCCTTTGTGGCAGCAAATATCAGACACAGCTGATGGCGCTTGAACATCCCAAATGGCTGGTCTCCGCCCTCTGCCTCCTGGGCTGTTTTCCTCCACGTGACCCACCTACCTAACGCCTCCTGGGAGCCCTCAGTCTCCATCTAGTGCACTCCTGAGATTTTCTGTAGATCTCCGCAATCCATGTGAAATAAGAAGTGAAATTTGGTCTCTCCATGTGAACAATGGCTTTTGACTATTTAGACAACCCAAGTATAAAATGTACATAAAGCAAGAAACTAGACAATCTTGCCAAGAAAAGTATTTTCTGCCCCTTCTCAATAAGAGGTGCTAGTTGTCAAACTGGGAGTCCCAGGCCCTCCAGCAGCAACAGCCCGGGCCTGGGTCCCACTTCCTTAGGTAGCGGGCTCCTGCCCCTCCGGCTTCACTGCCCCGGATCCAAGTGAGCTATTCTTGTCTGCAGTGCACAGTGGCAGTGCTGTCCTAACTCGTTTCCTGTCACCAAATTCGCCTCCTCTTCTCTACTCTCCCTGCTGAAATGGGAGCAATCTTTCTAAAACCCAAATCTGACTGTGCCGTGGCCCCTTTTAAAATTAGTCCATAGCTCTACATGCAAACTTCTGAGCATGCTATGAGGTTCTTCAAGATGTGGTCTATTTGCATTTCATACCCCTTTAGATTTAGTCTCCAGGGAAGGCAACTGTGATGGTTTGAAGCTACTTGGACCCTGGAAAGGTGTGTTTTTAAAGCTAATCCGTTCCTGTGGGCCTGAACCTATTGTAAGTAGGATGTTTTGATGAGGCTACTTCAGTTAAGGCGTGACCCAGGGTGGGTCTAATCCTCCCACTGGAGTCCTTTATAAACAGGATGAAGACAGAGAGAAAAGAGAAAGTCACAGAGGCCAGAAGCTGAAAGCAAGGAGACCCAGAAGAGAAGGCAGAGCCCAGCAGATGCAGATGCCGTCTCGTGCCTCGCCACGTGACAGCAGAGCCCGGGATCACCGGCATCCGGTCTTCGGGGAGAAAGCATTGCCTGACGACGCCTTCATTTGGACATTTTTCTCAGCCTTAGAACGGTAAGCTTGTAAGCTAATCGATCCCCACTGTTAAAAGCCAGCCCATTTCTGGCATATTGCTTTTGGCAGCTTCAGCAGACTGAAACAGCAGCTTACTTCTGTTCTCCAAACCCGCTCCAGTGTCTTGCACGCCCACACTTCCCAACACTCCTCAGTGCTCCTCTACTGGCTTGGCCCACCCTCTCCAACGTGGGGCAACAGTAGGAGGTCAAGTTTCCATTAAATTTGCACATTTTAAAGCAGGAGCTCCAGCCTTCAGACCTGGGCCATCGCCCAGGCTCCCAAGTGGTCCAGAGCAGTGTTTTATGGGTGCTGACGCACATCTGCCATGTTCTCCACCCAAGCTGCATTCCCAACCACCCTGCTAGTACCCCTTTCTGAAACAACACCCTCACTGGAGAACAGAACGAAAGAACAACACAGGATGGGCTACAACCGTCATGAGACCGGACACCTGTCAATGGCCACAGACTCAGAGCCACCGTCTGATGTCCCAAAGAGAGCTGTGTCTCCAAGATTCTGGAACTCCTTGGCACGTAGCTCTCATAAGGTCCCAGGGAAGAGAGGCTCCCCGGTCCCAATAGTCTCATAGTAGGATACCTGTAGTGGGAATAGGCTCAATTCTCACCCACAAGTACATGGTCCTAAGGTGTAGCCCTCAAAGGAAAATAAAATCACATCAGAACAGAACCGTGGAGCCCCAGCACATTCTGGGCTAACCTGTCATCAGTGCTGTGAGTAGGATGTCAACAGTGGGCAGCAGAAGGCCAGCTCCCCCAGCTAGAAGAGAGCGGAGAGCTGGGTACACACGCCGCCTTAGTCCCACGTTCCCAGGCGATGGACAAATGCATGAGCAAAATCCACACACAGGGCCTTACTCATCTCTCCAGGAACAAACAGCAATTGGCCTGAATCCCGATACGCATCAAGGCGCTAGTTTTCAGGGTGAAAATTACTTGTGTTTTTGAGGACAAAAGTCTCTTCAAAGCTTGCCACAACTTTGGCAGCCAGGCTCTTGGCTCAGGCATTCAGACTAGTCATGACTTCAGTCTTCCCAAGCCCGGGGTGGGGCAGTTGCTTTCCCTCGGCGGGACATGCAGATTCATCGTGCTCAGTATGGGGTCACCCCCTGCAAGTCGGGGGCCCCTGGCCTTTGAACAATCTCCAGCCTCCCCTCTGCTGCTCTCGGTCTTGCTACCACCCGGAATTCGGAGTCGTGGGGTCTCCTTTCAGTCCTTAAGAAGGCTAAGCCGAGGAAGGGCTTCTGCACACTAGGGTCTTCACAGATGCTGCTCCCTCGGCCTGAACACTTCCTTGCCCGCCCACCACTCACCCCTGAGCTGGAAAGCCGTTATCCCTCCAGTGCCTGCAGCCGACCTTCTGCAACCTTCGTCCAGCACCTCAAGCGAGATTAGGACACATTTATGCAAGCCTTTCCTTCACATACGGGCGAGGCTTCTCTGCAAACAAGCTGCTGAGCTCCAGGGCTCTTGTTTGTCTTCCTCAGTGCCTAACACAACTGGTTCAATTAATATTTTTGAGAGAAAATGATTTCCTCAAATATTGTTATTCTGGCCCTGAGTTAAGTTCTGTATTCCTTCCTGATTAAAAACAAACAAACAAAAATCTTAGTTTGAAGCTTTGACATGTCAGATTTTTGCCTTCTTCTGCCTATTCACCATTAAATAGATCTTGGGGTCCTTGTCATCTGCAGGGCCTCCTGTTATGTTTAATTTACAAATGTGTTTTCCATTTCAACACCCAGCCAGAAGTGACACAGGTTCTCGAATGTGGATTTCTGGGACTCAGCCTCCCTCGTCTCCGACATTCCTTCAGCTCCAGCTGTCAACTTCTTATCTGTCAACGGCACAGCCACTTTGGAACACAGTCCAGAAGTTTCCTACAAAGCTAAACACAGTTTACCATGCAATCCAGCGATTGCACTTCAGGTATTTACCCAAATGAGTTGAAAAGTTACGTCCACACAAACACCTGCACAGGATGTTTATAGCAGCTTTACTCATAACTGCCAAAACTCGGAAGCAGCCGAGATGTCCTCCTACAGGTCAGTGTATAAACTTTGGTCCAGCCATACCACGGATTATTATTCTGTGACTGAAAGAAATGAACCATCGACCACACACACACCTGGCGGGAACTCAAATGCATATTGCTTAGGGGAAAAGCCAGTCTGAAAAAGTGACTCCCTGTCTGGTTCCACCTGCACTAGAAAAGGCAAAGCTGAGAAAGAAAGACGAAGATCAGTGACTGCCGGGGCTCAGGGGTGGGGAGGGGTGAGCAGGGAGCACACAGGGCTTTTTCCCTCTTTTAGAGAAGTAGTGGGTTTAGAGAATAGTCATGCATACAATGCAGGCTTCCCACACACCACCCACCACCACCATCCTGCACTGGTGTGGACGATCGCTACAATTAATGATAGCACCTTGTTTTAATGATAGCACCTTTTATAAGTGGACGAATAGTCTAAAGTCCATGGTTTAACTGTGGGTTCCCTGTTTGTGTCGTGTAGTTCCATGGATCTTTTAAAAAAATTTTATTCTGTTGCCATATATGCAATCTAACATTTCCCCTTTAACATTTTCAGATATATATTTCAGCGCTGTTAATTGCGTTCACAGTATTGGAGCCCAGGACATTTTTAGGGCAGGGAAACTATTCTGTATGATACTGTAATGGTGAATCCATGATGCTATACATTTGCCAAAACCCATAGAAATGTGCTAACAAAGGGTGAACTCTAGTGCAATCCACGGACTCCAGTTGGTAACAACGTGTCCATGCTGATGCATCAATTGTGTCCGATGTACTACACTAATGCAAGATGTTAACAACTGTAGAAACCCTGAGTGGGGTGGGGTGGTATATGGGAGACTTTATGCTCAATTTTTTCTGTAAACATGAAACTGCCCTAAGAAATGAAGTCAACTACTAAAAAGAAAAAAAACTTATCTTCCTCTGAAAGTCCAGCTCCAAGGTCACCTCCTCCATGAAGTCCCCCAGGCTCTATTCAACCACGTGTGCCCCCACCCTGGTTTAGACTGACCTCCATAGCACTTTCTCTAAGGATTCCCTCATGCTTTACCATGCATAGTCATTTGCTGAGTAATTGTCTTACTTTCTTTCCCTCAAAACTATGGCACTTGAGACCAAAATGCAGTGAAGGCTAAGTGGCATGATGTAATGACAGCACAACTGAGGAAAGACCAGTTTAACTTTGTCTGCAGACTCGCTCTGTGACCTTAGGAAAGTTGTGAGCCTGCACAAAGCTAGACTTCCTCATCCACAAACTCAGATTATTTTACCTACCTAGGGTGGTAAAGGTGAAATGTAACCATGTCTGTGATACTCCAGGAACCCCAGGGAAACCTGGTTCTACCTTACTCTTGCTAGTAGCAGTAGGCAGAATGGGATGGTCAGGAGATTGTTTTTCTATTTTCCTGTTGCTGTAAGGTAAGTATATAGCTTGACTCTTGCAGAATATCTTTCTACCTTGAAGATAAAGATCTTCTATTCCCATATTGCAATTTCTATTTCCAAAAAAACTAAAATTCTTGCTCAATTAGAGTTACCATCAGTGATTGGGGGGTGGGGGGAGTTACTGCTCTTAATATAAAGCATTAACTCTGCAAATTTGCCTCCTATAACCCCAGGTGAATAAGAGCCTGCTGCTTCAGGTGAGCCTGGCACTGCGTGTTTAAATAAATGCTTCTTGACTCAGGCGGCAGCAGGGCAGGTCTTCCAAGGATTTCTCCGGATATTTCTTGATGTAATTAAGTAGATAGGTCTAGTCCATTGGAAAAGCCACTGGTTTTGTTTGGGGAATGGCAAATGATTAAGTGACAACTTGCCATAATGACTTGCATATTCTGATCAGGAATTCTCTGAGGTTTCTTTTCCTTTCTGATCTTTTCTTCTACCCCAAACATTATCGGAACATTTACCTTTTCATTTTCAGGGCAGAAAATACATAATTCTCTGTCGCTTTGTACAGTCTCCAAACCCTTCCTTCCTGAATCCACGTTGCGCCAAGAAGCTGTTTTCTGGAACACTTTTCTCATCCTTTTCTGTCCTCTGACTGGAATTCCATTCCAGATTCAAAACAAATACATCTTTTCTGTGAAGAGTTACCTAATCCTTGCATCTGCCATTTTAAATTGTTCTAAAATCAGATATATTATCTCTATGTCTACTCTCAGACAATTTTATGTCTAATGAAATGTAGTTCCTATTTAACTATAAATGCTTGTGAACTCAGCTTGCTTTCTTCATATCATTTTAAAGAAACTATACTGAGTACCCACTTATCCCTAAAATCTTCTAAAATATGCTTAGTAAATTTTCAGTAAATATTGATGACCTCCAGCCCTATGTGGTCTTTAAATTTAAATTTATTAAAATTAAATCAAATAAAAAATGCAGCTCCCCAGTCTCTCTACCCCATTTCAAGCACCCAATAGCCATGTCACTAGAGACCACCGTATTAGAAAAGTCACTTCTACAGCATTTCCTTCATAGCAGAAAGCAAACATACAACCACACAAATCAAAGTACATCAGGGGGCTTCCAAGCAAGCTCCTCTCCCCCGCCCTGGCTCCTAGCACTGATTCGATTGTGTCCTATGAGTATCTTGTCCAATTTGGGGATGGGCTTCCCAGGTTGATTATTTAAAAGGAGCTCAGGGAGCAGGCGTGGCTGCTGCTCTCCACAGACCCACCAGCCATCATGGCAGCAGTGTTTCCAGCTCCAATTTGTCTAATTCTCCACTGTTGTGTTAACAAGGAATGCCTGGCCAGAACATGGCAGTCATCTCCACAGAGCTGTTTCTGTCTGCTCTCTTCTTCCAGAAATGCAAAGATTGATTTTGGGCAGATAATCTTTTTTGTGTATTCCTGCATATGGGCTGGCTGCAGCTGTTCCCAAATGCAACATGAGTGCACGCTTTATGAGTCAGTTCTGTCTTTTCTTTGCTAATGTGTGAAGCTAATTATCCTGATTATGACACAGAAAGCATTTGCCTTGAAATCTCGAGTGCTACGTTGTATCACTCAATCTTGCTGGGAAAGAGGCTTTTCTTGAAATGTTCATTGTTGAGAATGAGCACACATAGAATCTCGATTTTGTAATTCAGCTCATTTCCCAGGGCAGCGCGGGAGGGAGTTGTGTTTTGGGCTGAGTCATGTGAGAAACAAGCCCCAGACTTTGTTTGGAAGGTGCAAACCCAGAGTAGAGAAGAGGAAGGACATGAAGCCAGGTAAGGTGTGCGCCCAAGCCCCCTTCTCCACACAAGGATCCAAAGCTCAGTGCAGGGCAGCGCAGCTCCCTCCCTTCCCTGGGCATTCCCTGGCTAACCCTGGGGACTTAACCCCTCCCAAACTGCAGGTGACACTCAACAGTAGCTAGGGTGACCCAGATCTCAACCCTGCGTGGCGTGTTTCCTCCAAGTCGGGAGGGAGAGGGGAAGCTGCAGGTGGGCGCTCACGGGTTTGCGGACTAGGGGTGCACCTTCACCACTGCAGGGTGGACATCAAAGGCTGTGCCAGGGACGGAGGCCTGGGAGGTAGGTGGCGCATTAGCAGGAAGGAGACTACGGGATCTGAAGGACCATTTCTTGGTCTAATATGGCTTCTCCACATACACACCTCAGGGTTCAAATTTGGTGATGGGAATTGTTCTTTTTAAAAGGAAAAATATAATCCTCTCCAGGTTCTTCAAAGTAATGCTAGTCTCTAGTGGTAATGAAATAACATGGAATTATTTTGCATCTGACGTGCACAGAACCCTCTACCTGATTGTAGAAGCTTAAGGTTCAAGAACTGACTCATATGAATGTTTTATTCCTAAAATGTATAACCCCAAATTTTGCATAGTAAAAGATCCACAGGTAAGGATCCCCGTGTTCTAATATTTGAAGATTTGTTTTATGAGAAAGGAATATTCATCTATTTTATAGGTTCAGGTACAAAACTTGGGCTAAGAAGTAGAATTTTTAAATTATTAGAGGGAAATGGTTTTCTAAAAATCAGGTATATCCAATAGTGGAATAATATGCTTCATGAGTGAATAAACCCTGACATGTGAAGAATTAAAGCATAGAGCAAATAAAATACGTCCAAAGATATTATACAGTAGTTTGCTATGCCAGAAAGGAGATTAGATTAGAATATATTTAAAGATCATCTATAAAGATTTAGATATTTTTATTTTAAATCTTAATGATTTTTACCTGTAATATTTTGTGACCCAATATGTAACTTTTGAAAAAATAAAATAAATATTATTACCTTAAAAAAAAGGAATGTCATTCTGATAGAAAAAGACCATTAGAGATGATGAAATTTAAAGTCAATTATAGGAAAATTGCATGGGTGTTTGAGTCTTGAGTTCTAAACACTTCACTTACTGGACAGGAGCTGTCCCCTTCCTCCAACCTTGGAAGCTGACTTAAATGCACCAAGGTTTCTGCTTCTTCTCTGTGTGCATTGACTGGTGAAGAAAACGAACACTGAGTGGAGCTGGAAGTCGCCGCTGAATTGATCCTGAGAGTCTGAGGGCCCGGGGGGCCGGGGCCACCGACAGTGACAGCATGGCGTCAGGACCTAGCTGGCTCCCGGTGAGCTTCACTGGGCGAGGCCCAGGAGCCCATTCCAGAAGCCGAGGCGGGGTGCCTCACCACTCTGGGGGCGGGGCCGAGTCAACAGGCAGGGAGCTCACGAGCATGGGAACGGCACAGGGAGCTGCAGAGGCTGCAGGGCGGAATCACTCGGGGGAAGCTCAATGGTTGGCCAAGAGCGCAGTCGTGTTGGAGCCGTGACAAAAGCACTGACTCGTTTAGCAGAAAATCAACGTGACCACTTTGCACTTAGCCACTCTGCCTGGTGCAGAAAGTGAGGCTGGAGCAATGTGCCAGAGGGAGAGAGACCAGTGTGGAGGCAGTTTCCTGGACTACGTGAGATGGGGTGAGGATCTGAACATGGCAGAGGGTGAGCTCGTTTTCAGATACGTGGTACGCAAGGCCCCTGACGGGCCCCTGAGTGTAGACGCCTAGAAAGCAGGTAAAAATTAGAGGGCTGAGAAGCAGGAATTAAAAGGTGCAGTAAAGCAGCGACGCTCAGCAAATCAGCCTGTTTGCTCCCATGCTGTCCCCAGTGTGAAAAACGACATGTTCTGATGCGTGAAATGTGGAAATCCCTTTGGCCTGAGGTGGTGTAAAGCGCACAGGCCGCAGGCTGCCCTGCCCTGCCTCTGTCACTGTGGAGGGCTGTGCACCGGACGGGCAGCTCTGAGCTGGAGAAGCTCTCAGTCGGGCTTCCGTCAGGAGAGCAGAACGACTAGGAATGTAGAGAATAGGGACTTCAGCTGACATGTGGCTATTGCTTCCATGCCTGGATCAGCAGGACAGGCAGCCAGGAAGAAACTCTGGGAGCACAGGCACAAACTGGAACCCAGAAGAACAAGCTGAAACCCGTGTTGGAATGACCCCCACCAAGCCTCCAGTCTCAGTGATGTGGGAGACCTGCAGGAGAAGCTGGGACCTTCGTCCCGGGGGGGTGTGAAGGTCAAGCTCACGTGTCAGCTCCGGCAGGAGAGGTGCCCGGTTGTCTGGCCAGGCAAGAGCTGGCCTGATTGTTCCTGTGAGGACATTTCGTGGACTTTAATCATCAGTGAGTTGACTGTATCTATGGCTGATCACGTCTACAATCAACTGAGGCGATTGCCGTCAGTAATGAGACGTCTCATCCAATCAGCTGAAGGCAAAAGGAGAAGTGATTTCAACAGTCGGAAGAGAGAGTCCCCTCTCTACTTCAGACAGCCAGCTTCCCCTGAGGAACTCACCGGGGACCTTCGTCAGAGTCCCTGGCTTGCAGCCTGCCCTACAGAATTTGGACGTGTGCGTCCCTCAGTCATGTGAAAAATTTTACAAAACCTCATAACATTTACAGATCTCTGCTGTTGTTCTGTTTGCCTAGAGAGCTCTGAGTAGGACAGCCAGTCTGCAGACAAGTAGACTTGAGATGCCCAAGGCCAGGAGACCAGTAAGTGGCAGGTGCTGTTTCCTCTTGGAACAGGACAACCAGAAGCAGTCTTAGTTTAAAGCCCTAGTGTGACAGACGGGACACGTGGGGCCCAGAGGGGAGGCAACGGGAATGGGATCCTGTGTCTCCCAATCTTCACCCCACACTCTCCCTCCATAGCTTGTAATCACTATGGCCACAGTTTAATCAGATTAGCCGCTCCCACCCCTCCTCTCAGAATCCCTGACCGTGCCACGGCAATATCCGAAAGACACACCGTTATCCAGCCGAGTGGACATGGAGGGCACGTGCAAACATCAGGAATAAGAACGATTCCAGCAGTCTGCTTTTTGACTCATCCTGTGCACTCACTTGAGATGCACTTCTGTGTGCTACCCTCTCCCAGTGACAACCCAAGAAACTGACAGACTCAAGACAGAATCTCCCAGGTTTTAGCCTTTCATAAATAAGCGTTTTCCATAAATAAGAGTTTTTCTCCAATGAAATAAGTGAACTTCCTTCAAAAACAGGCACACGGGATGGAAAATTACATGAAAGACGTAATCACAAAAGCCACAGGGCTTTCTACGCACCAGGAAAGGCTCTTCTGGAAGACGCAGAGATCCCAGCAAATCAGGCACTGCCTTCAGGGAGCTTAACGCCAAGTTAGAGGCGAAACGCGGGCATGGACCACAATGAAAGCAGCATGGCTCCTGTGCTAGGCTGTAACTGCGTGTGTGCTGTTTTAGGGTGACCTTTCCCCTGCAGGGCAGAGGCAGAGCTCCTGAAGGGATGGGAAGGATGGTGGGATTCTAACAAGTGGAGGTGGAGAGGGGTGACGCGGCAAGCCAGGTCCAGAACTGTGAAGTGATGAGGACAGAGAAGCACGTGCTGTGACCTTCACTCGTGCTGAGGATCAGCGTTAAAAGAGAAACACCTACATCTCAGAGGCAGAACAACCGGAGCGAAAACGCCAGCTCCAAGCCTTCCCGTCTGGGTTTGCAGCGCCCCTGCCCACTTCCCAGACATGCCTTTCTGTGCCTCCTCGGAAAACGGGGTGACGAAAGTACCTGCCTTGGGGCTGAAAGCACTGAGTAGAGCGCTGGGCACGGAGCAAGCATTCAATAAAATATCACCATTGGTTTGTGAAAGGTCAACTCAAAAGGCAGCTTTCACTACTAGCTGCCTGGTCTTTCCTTGAATTTGTTATTAATAATAATGATTTTCCCAATTTTCAACAATGCTCAAAAGTGTTTATTGAGATTCTAGCTCTGCCCTGTTCTGTGGGACTTTCCACAACGATACTTGATTCCTGTGCTCTCCAGCATCATAGACACTCACCACATTTTCAGTATTTGAAATACAGCTAGTGTAACTGATGAAGTTGATTTTTATTTTAATTAGCTTTAATTAATTTAAACTTAGATTCAAAACATACTGATTCATTTATTTGAAAATCCTTTAAGTATGTTTGTAACAACTTGGGTATATAAATCTATAAATCTTCAACGAGACATTTTTGGAAACTGGATAAAATATTTCCAATGAAAATTTAGCATTCAAAATGAGATGTTCTATAAATGCATACTGGGTTTTGAAGACTTGGAATGAAAAAAAAAGGATCGTAGATAGCTCATTAGACATTTTATATGATTACATGTTGAAATAATAAGATTTTGGCTTTACATCATTAGTAAAATACATTATTAAAATTAATTTTAGGAGGATTGTGTGATGACAGACTAACAAGCAGGGCTGAATGCTCTCACAAAAACAATGAAAAAAGAGCCAAAATCTGTCCAAGGGACCTGCTTTGGGGGTCAGCAGTCCAAGACAGTGCTACACAACTCCTGGAGGGTGACAGAGAGACGAAGAAACTGAAACAACAAACATGAGTTACTAAGCCAACGTTGCAGCTGGAAAGTGCTTCCCTCCTCCATCCCCAAGACACTAAGCTGGGGTAAAACCCCTGGCTCACTGCAGCCGACTGAGAGGCGAACAGACATCTTCCTCCCTGTCAGCTGTTTCAAGAGAAAATGGGAGGAGGTCGGGGTGATTTTCTTCAGTGAATTAGGCCAGCAGAGCTTGTTTTGAATCTCCACTTTGAATCTCGCTTTGAATCTCCACTCAACACAGATTCAGCACAGAAACACAGGAAAGCCAAGACTGAAACACCTCCTAGGAAAGGTGCATTGATGAGCACCATCTGCTGGCTGGTCTGGAAATTGCAAGGACAAAAACTGTTCATTCTCTCTGCATCCACCCCCTGGGAGAAAATCTGTGCACCACTAGTGAGTCCCTGACCCAATTTTGAAAACTTAAGCTGGGCAGTTTTAAAGACTGAGAATAAGTTGAACCAAATATCAAAGAAGAGCTGTGGAAAAAAAACAATAGGCAAGAGAAGGAAATTAGCCATCAGAATAAATATACCAACATATTCAGATGCCTAGACATCAGCAAAAATCTACAAGCCATTATAGGAAACAGGAAGAGATGGCCCAGCCAAGGAACAAACCAACTATCCTGAAGGAATTCAGGGTTTAATGCAAGTAATCAGTGGTAATCACACAACTTTCCTAAATCACTTTAAAATTTAAAGAAAATATGACTAAAGAGAGAGAGAATATTAAGAAGACACTGGGTGAACATAAAGAACAATTTGAAAGTCTACAAAGAAAAGTAACAGAGCTGATGGAAATGAAAGACATGGTGGATGAGATTAAAAATACATTAGAGGCACATAAGAGCAGATTTGAATTGCTTGAAGACAGAATTAGTGATTTCAAAGACAGAACATCTGAACTAGAAAAGACAGGAGAACAGAAAGAGAAGAGAATGGGAAAAACGGAGCAGAGTCGCAGGGAATTGCATGACAACATGAAATGCACAAACATTTGCATTATTGGTGCCCCAGAAGAAGAGAATGGAAAAGGGGCAGAAAGAATATTTGAGGAAATAATGACCGAAAACTTCCCAAACCTTATGAAGGACATAAATATCCATGTCCAAGAAGGACAGTGCACCCCAAACAGAATAAACACAAATAGACTCTAGCTGAGACACCTGCTATTCAGAATGACAAGTTTCAGAGATAAAGAGAGGATTCTGAAAGCAGCAAGAGAAAAGCAAAGCATCACATACAAGGGAAACCCGATAAGGTTAAGCGCTGACCTCTCATCAGAAACCATGGTGGAGAAAAGAAAGTGGTATGATGTATTTAAGGGGCTGAAAGAGAAAAACTGCCAGCCAAGAATTCTGTATCCAGGAAAGCTGCCCTTCAAAAATGAGGGTGAGTTCAAAGACTTCACAGACAAACAAAAACTGATAGAATCTGTTACCAAAAGACCAGATTTTCAAGAGATACTAGATGTATAGGCAGGGCTACACAAACGAAGGTGAGAAATCATTTCCTAAGTTGCAAACAACTCATTTCTCATAACATATTTAACAATTAAATCATGCCTGCAACTCCTGCTCTTTTCTTTATTCTTAGTGCTTCTTCAAGAAACTTGAGATTCTTGAAAGATTTAAAAAAACAATAAAATGCTTAATATCTATAAACACCTATATTAAAGCTAACAGATCACTAAACGCTAATGAAACTGAACCACATCTAGTTTCATAGACTTCAAAATGCCCATCAAGCTCCTGTCTGACAAGGTCCCTCCCGCCATTTCGGTTTTACTAGAGAAGCAGAAGGCACGCTCATCCCGAGCGCGGTCCCCATTTGGCGAGAGCAAGAGGGCGCCACTGGCAGCAGAGCGGGCCCTCGCGAATGGGCTGGGTGCCCGCAAACTCCGCACCCCTGGAATCCCTGCCCGTGCTCCCGGGAGCCACCCAGAGCGCAAAGGCGGTCGGTCAAGGCCACCGTGACGAGAGGAGGATGACTTCCAGGGCTTCTGAAGGCACTAGAGCAACGGGCCCTGCTGACGGCCTTGTGAAGGAAGGCGCACGGCGAGAGCCCGCTCCAGCGGGCCATGCCCCTTTACCAAAACCTAGCGCCCCAAAGTGATCTGGCCCCGAGGGGGAAACTCAGAGCAGCGAGCCGAACCCGTGGAGGCGGCCCTGCCGCTGCTAGAGAGATGGCAGTCCCCTGACCAGGGCCCGCCAGGTACCTGCCACGGCTCCAGCCCAAGAGAGCGTTCAGAGGCGAAAATGAGCTTTAAGATGATTTTTTACTGGAAGGGACTTCGGTGATCATCTAGCAAAGAACCTGCTCTACTTGCTTTTCCTCAAACGAGAAACTGCCGCACAGAGAGGCCCTTTCCAAGGCGGCGAGCAGCTAAAGCTCGGTCAGATTCAGAAAGGCAGGGCCTGCCCCGGGGTGGGGCCTGCAGAGTCCAGGCCTGGGGCAGAGCCTGAGGCGGGCTCTCCTGCTGGCTAAGACTCGTGCCAAAAAGAGGGCAGTCAGACTGTGCCAGAGTCTTGCAATCCCTGTGCAGCTTGGAGAAAAAATAGGACGCACATTAGTGATTTATTGGGGGTAGTGTTTTGAAATTATATTAATGATCTTGAATCCCAAAAAGCTCTGTGACCATGCTGGCCACACAGAGAATATAAAGAAATTGAGAAAAACTGTGTGAGGTCACGACATGGACTGGCTTAGCACCGGCCGAGAGGGACAATCGCTCGGTAAAAACGCTGACCAGCCCACTGAGGTACAATAGCCCAGTGTGGACGCCGCCTCGGGGGGCTGACTCCCGGCCCCCACGCAAGCGCCTCCCACGTACGGCTGCAGACCCTGCGCTGATGTCCCCTCGAACCGCTCCCGAGCCCTCTCCTCCCAGGACCCTGCTTTGAATGCCAAGTGCTTTCGATTTGATCTTCTCTGGGTTTGCTGTAAGTTACGCCCACGTGACCTTGGGGAGGAAGGTGGGCTGCAGTAAGGCCCACCCAGGCAGGTCTAAGGCCTCGCGTGCCGCCGGCAGCTCTCTGCCTCCCTGCGGTCAGGGCTGCAAAGGGGCACCGAGAGGCCTGAGGGTTGGGTGGGGAGACGCGCCAGCACAGAAGCCTGTCCTAACGGAGCTGCCCGTCGCCCCATCTTGGTCGGGGTAATGCCTGTGAACTTGGCCAGCCCCCCTCTCGGGGACCCCTGAGCTCTGGCAGTGCCTCAGCTGACCCCTGGTGCAGCTGAGCAAGGACGGGCAAGCTGCTCCTTGGTGGGAAACGCTTCTCAGCCTGGAAAGCAGGCCACGGCTTCATGCTGACGTTACGTCCTGTTTTCTGCTAGTTTTGTTTTGCTAATTTAAAATCAGTTCTGCGTTTTGTTTCCAAAGTGCTTTGTCCTCCTTGCCCAACAGGGCAGCCCTGGTGACGGAATGGCAGTGGCAATTGCAGAGCTGAACACACTTTCACAGAGCATTTCCTCTCATTCCTGGCCACCCACGTGAGGTACATATTTTCTCCACTTTCAGATGAGGAAACTGTCATTCAGAAAGTCCTGGCAACTTGTTCAAGGTCGCTCATTTAATTGATAACATACTGTGCTGGAGCCTGGACTTCTGACCACAAATGCATCCAAGCTCCCGCCACGGGCACTCCGAGCCCGAAGAGCTGGGTCCGCTCCCGCTTGTTTAAATATGTGAGTTATTTGGTTCCACGAAGCTCTGTGTTTAAAATGCTTGCCTTCGGTCGTTTCAGTTCAGCCACGGTCAGCCTTAATTAGCGGCTGGGTGCTTGGCCAGCACGCCGTCCACCCGTCAGGGAGGGTGTGGAGGGGCTGCCGCGTGGCCCGGGCCGTGCGGCAGCAGCCGCTGCCCCGAGAGGCTGTGGAGGAGAGTGGCAGCATGAGCAAGGGGCCCTCGTGCCGGCACTGTGCCCACTGCCAGGAGCCGTGGGTGCGGGAGCAGCAAATCCATGGACAGAGGAGCCTGAGAAAGGCCGCACACCCAGCGGCTAGGAGAGGCACGGTCGTGCCCGCAGCCTGTGGCTCAGCGCCTGCCATAACAGACAACCAGTAATCCTTCTTGAGTCAAGAACCGCGCATCAGGAAACGCTCGGAGAAGGGGTGGAAGGCAGGTTTGCGCCCCATCACGCATGCTCTTTTCGGCCAGGTTGTAGTTGAACTTGGTGTGCTCGATTCGGTAATAGAGAGCATATTAAGGCCTTGAGGAGGACGAAACGGTCGAGAGAATAGGAAGAATCCTGTTCCACTGTGCAGAATGCGGAGATGGAGGAAACGAGCTCCATGGGCACGGCGTACCCCCACGAGCTCCTGCCCCGACAGGTGCCCGTTCACCTGCTTATAGGAAAAGCGAAAGAGGGATTCAGCAGCGTCCAGAACCAAATCTCAGAAGGCTTAGCGTCAGGGTCTCTCTTTGCCCAGGCCCTCCCAGGCCCTGGAAGAGCCGAGCACTGAGTGTGGACAGCCGTGAGCTCTTCAAACATCCACTGTCGTATCAGACGGTAAGACTGCTTTCTCTCCAGCCTTCCTCTGTCCTCCTTCTCAGGTCGGGTGTGGAGGAAGGAAAGCAGGTCTCTTGAGGACCCACCTAAGGGAAACTGAGTTGGGCATGCATTTTGTTTGGGATTTCTGAGATAGATTTATGGGGTTTCCAATCACTTTCTGTATAATTAAGATTTCGCTAGTCATCCCGGTACAGGGGGTACCTGCAGGAATCTGCCTCCTGCCCCCTCTGCTGACACCAGGCCTCATGGGACAAGGGTACAGTGTGGGAGTGAACTCCAGCAGCCAGTGCTGCGAGTATGCAGCAGGGCGGGAGCGAGGCGCGAAGTGCAAGGACTGGAAAGCCATCTGTGGAGCCCTTCAACAGAAGCGGGTGTGGCTCGGTGGTTGAGCGCCTGCTTCGCATATACGAGGTCCTGGGTTCAATTCCTGCTAACCCCTTTAAAAAAAGTCCTTCAACAATGAGGCAACAAAATATTAAGTGGAGAATTCAGTTCTCATAACACCAAGTCAAACGCTTCTCCTATCAGAAATACCAGATGATTGCATGCCTTATAATTTCCACTTTTGATGGAGCGCATACGAGTAGGTTTGTCACCTGGCCTCTGTTTGTAGGGCATAGTTCTGTAGCTGTACTGTACGGAGAGAACGTATCACTGTCTAAAGTTGTAAGTTTTATGCATTCCCATCCTGCAATAATATTAGAAAAGGTGGTCAGTCGTGGTAAAGACTGAGTTGTCTTGTTATTCTCTCTATATCATAAATTTATTTTTCACATAAAGTGACAAAAGAAAACACAGTAAAAGTGTAAGAAAAAGGTGATATGGATGTGTCACTGAATTTCATGAAGTCTGGAGTACATATAGCTTTTTAAAGTCTGCCATTTGTTGTGCTTTATTTTCTCATTCTAAATAAATATTCACTTTCTTCCCTTACCTTTCTTTGAAAATTTGTATTCTCATTTCCCAAGAGGGCTTCCAAGCTGTAGAAGCTGCCCATGCCACAAAGCCTGAGAAGACGGAACATTTTCCATATTGCAGTCTCAAAGCTCAGGGAGACCTGTGATGCGCAGAGAACGAGCGGCCCCTCCTGATCCGCTCTGGCAGCTGCAGGAGGAGCAAGCCTGGGGCTCAGGGGGGCCTCTGGCGGAGTCTGGGGCTGAGAAGGCGGGAAGGGGAGCAAGCGCAGGCATCCTCCGGGGCTGGGCTTGGCCTGTGCCGTGCTTGAGTTACAGGCCCCGCTCTGCATGCTCTTGGAGCCAACGCGCACGCCAGTGGCTGAACCCGTCCGTTTTAGTTTACCACAGGACTGCCGATGCAAAGTACCGGACATGGGCCGGCTTTTATAAAGGGGATTTACTGGGGGTAAGAGCTCACTGTCCCAAGGTGGTGAGAAGTCCAACTCCAGGCACCGTAAGAGGTAATTTCTCACCCAAGTCCACTGCCGCGTGATGCGCAGATTGAAGCGAGGTGGCCGCCCATCTCTGCAGCTGTAGGCAAACCTGCCGCAGGGCTTGACTCCTCCAGGCCTCCTCCTCGGCCTCGCCGCTCCGCTTTCTTCCCGAGTTCAGCTGCGAGCTCTCAGGCACATGGCTCTTCTCTCCCTGGGCCTCAGCTCTTTGAGCCTCTCAGGGGCTTCTCTCCTTGCAGCTCAACTTTGGGAGAAACTGGAGCCTTTGTGTCCCATGGCAGGATTGAATATGGTGGATCCCTTCTTCTGTGCTGTGTCTCTGCTTTTATCAGACCCAGCAAGAGGGCAGAGACTCAGCCTGGTTCATACTTCACTGACGTAGTCCAATTGAAAGGGCCTCACACCCACAGGAATGGATTAGTTCACAAACATAACCTTTCTGTTTTGGAGATTCATGAAACAATTTCAAACTGCCACACCATCCTCAGTAGGACTTCTTAAAGATGTTATTTTTTTATTTTTTATTTTTAAAGAAGCCTTAGATTATATAAATGTTACACCAAAAATATAGAGGATTGGGAAACAGATGTGGCTCAAGCAGTCGGGTGCCCACCTACCACATGGGAGGTCCCGGGTTTAGTTCCCGGTGCCTCCTAAGGGAGACAAAGCAAGACAGAAAGCTGACGCAATCAGATGACACAATGAGGAAACACAATGAGAGACACAACAAGCAGGGAGCAATTGGGTGCCTCCCTCCCACATGGGAGGTCCCAGGTTCCATTCCCGGTGCCTCCTAAAAAGAAAACAAGCAGACACAGAGAGCACACAATAAACAGACACAGAGAGCAGACAGAAGCACAAACAACAGGGGGGGTGGGGAGGGAGAGATATAAATAAACAAAATAAACCTTTAAAAAAATATATAGGGGGTTCCCATATATCCCACCTCCTTCCCCTCCCACCCTTTCCCACATTAACAGCATCTTTCATTAGTGTGGTGTATTTGTTACAACTGATGAACACACATTGTTCAGGACGTTGCTTTTAGTTACGGTGTGGCCAGCTTACTGAAGGTGGGTCTCAATCTGGGTGACTGGAGGCCTCATCAAGGCCATCGGGAAACACCAGAAGCAGGAAGTGGGTGGCATCTGGAAAGCCAAGCAATCCCAAGGCTCACGGTAGCCTGTTCCAGAACACCGCAGTCTTTAGGGAGAAAGCATCACCTTGCTGATAGCTAGATTTTAGATTTCTAACCTCAAAACCATGAGCCAATAAATCCCTATTGTTTAAGCCAACCTATTGTGTGGCATTTGTCATAGCAACTCGAGCAGACTAGGACAGTACAGGACAGGGGGATTGGAGGTTGATTGTTTAACTTTATAAGAAGAATCTTAAAGCTGTAAGGAAATTTGGACATCATTTTACAGATTTTTAAAAAGCTAACATAATAATTTTTCCTTAATGCTTACTCTATGCATTTTGCATGCATATGCCATTTAGATTTACTTACTTCTGCTTAGTATGGGTTTCATTTCCTCTTATTTTCTCATTTCTTAAGGTAAAAGCAAAGGTTATCAATTTGAGACCTTTCTTCTTTCCTAATATAGTCATTTAGTGCTATGAATTTACCTCTAAGTACTGACTTAGATGTATCCCACATATTTTAGTATGTTGTGTTTTCATTTTTATTCAGTTCAAAATATTTTCCAATTACTATTTTAATTTTATTTTTAGTTCATGGAGTATTTAGACATGTTTTATTTAGTTTCCAAATATTTAGAAATGTTCTGGCTATTATTATTTTATTAATTTCTAATTCAATTATGTGGTGGTCAGAGTACATTTTCATTCGTGAATTCAACACATTTCCTTAGCCCCTATTGGGGGCAAAAGATCAACCCTTGTGCAGAAGGCTGTGTATTGGTGCCCAGAGATATGGATCCTAAGACCTGGAACTTCTATCTTTTATGGTGAGGTTTTTGCAGATGTGATTAAGTTCA
Source organism: Cabassous unicinctus (assembly GCA_029593785.1). Taxonomy (NCBI): domain Eukaryota; kingdom Metazoa; phylum Chordata; class Mammalia; order Cingulata; family Chlamyphoridae; genus Cabassous; species Cabassous unicinctus. The sequence continues at coordinate 17,379 of JAQZBX010008833.1, read as the reverse complement.
TCCTGAGAAAGGGAGATTGTCCTGAATTATCTTGGAGCAGAAGGCTAAGTTCCATCAGAATAGGGTGATAGGAGAGAGGAGGAAAGAGACTAGGTACACAGAGAAGAAGTTGGAGTGGTGAGGTTGTAGGCCAAGGAATGCTGGCAGCCAGCAGCTGGCAGAGGCAAAGAACGGGTTCTGCCCGAGAACGTCCAAAGGGAGGGCTGCCCTGCCAGCACCTGATCTCACCAGGGATGACGATTTAAGACTTCCCATCTGCACACAGCTGAATTCTGTACAATGAAATGCCATTAGCCACTTGGTGAGTCTAACCATTCTAACATATCCTTCCTGACCCCAATCAGAGAACTTGGCACTTACTGAAGCTGTATATCCAGAGTCAACACATTTTGGCCTAAAACCTGCAATGTCCTTTAACCTGTCCCTGTAGTCATAAATGAACACTTTTCCTAGGGGTGGGGGTGGGGGACTTCCATAAAGATATTGACCACTTTATGTTGGCGGCTTAAATCTGGTCATTTTCTTTTTATATCTGGAACTATGTATTAAATCAATAAATCATATTCTTATAATATAATCCCTATAAGTCAGGGGTTCTCAACCAGGGGTCCATGGACCCCCAAGGGGTCCATGGAAAGATTTCAAAGGGTCCATGGGCTTGGATTTAAAATTCAGAAAAACATTATTCTTGTGGAGACGTGTAGGTGCGGGTGAGATATATTTATTAAATATTCAATAATTCACAGTATAGTGTGGGCTTAGTAAGGGGTCTGTGGTTTTCACCTGACTGGCAAAGGGGTCCGTGGGGCAAAAAAGGTTAAGAAGCCCTGCTCTAAGCTATCCAAGATAAAATGAGAGTAGTGATGCCAAAGTAAGGGCATGGGAGCGACATTCTGAGGAGAGCAAGAGAGAGCACATCAGTGGAGGAGCAAATGCTCAGTCTCGACTGAGATTGCATTTGGGCTTGAGCCAGACGCTAGGATGACCCACAAAAGATGACGAAAGCAAGGACACAGCAGAGGTCACAGCTTGCAGGCAGATGCTCGGCCGATCAAAAGGCCTGCATTTGAGCAGAGGCCACAGTCAGTCTTAAAATGGGGCCCTCGAGCCTGGCACTGAAGCTCTGTTAAATTCTTTGAGTCCTTATTTTATTTATTCCAAAATGAAAGTAGCTTCATTGTTTCTCCCAATCATAAAAATTAAAATATTTAGTGTAAAAAATCAAATAATACAGAAGCGTAAAAGATATAGTAGAGGAATTGTATAGATTTGGATAGTTTTGTGGATGGGTAAGGTAGTTATTTAACACCCCATCATCAATGTCTCAGCTGTGAAGTTGTAAGAAAGAAACCAGCTGAGGCAGATGAAGCATCAGCACCGTCTGGAACCCAGGAAGTGCGCGACGAGGCTGACTATCAATGCGAGGGCAGTTATCCCCGCCGGTGGTGAGATATGTATAAACAGGACCTGAAACCCCAGCACAAACACGCAGTTGACTGGGACGTTCACATACCAACAACTCTCAGATAATAACTCTAATGCTAGAAGGTACAGTAATAGATTTGATTTGTTAATATATTATTATGGATTTTTAATCTATATTATCAATGGTTGACCAAAATTTTCTTTTCTTAATTGCTCTTGCCTTGCTTAGATGCTAAAATCATATGGGTTCGTAAAGTTAGATAACTCTTCTCATTTCTATTCTCTTGACCATTTTGCTTAGCTTGGGATTACCTGCTCTCTAAGGTTTGGTAAAACTCACCTGAAAATCAGGTGGGTGTGGCATCTCTTGGCAAGGAAAACTTTAAGTAGCTATTTAACTTATTAATAGTTATGGGCTTGCATTTCTAGTCTTCTTTGAATATAAGTGTGCTTTTATCCTAGACAATTATCAGCTTTATCAATTTTGTCAAATTTATTGGCATAAAGTTGCTCAGAATATCCTCCCATCAATTTTAAACCTTTAGTGCTTCTGCTTTTATGACTCCTATTTTGTTTCCAATGTTTATCAATGACTTTCCTTATTTTTCTTAAACAATATTGCTAAATGTTTTTCCTTTTATTAGTTTTCATAAAGACCTACTGCCTGCTTTTCTCGACAGGCTCCATATTTCCTCTACTTTTGAGTAAAGCGTGCACATGACCCGATGCTGCACACCCTGTCTCATGGAAGTCATGGAAAGCAGAGGGGCAGGGGCTACGGCACCCCGTCCCCTGGCTCTCTGGGCAATCCGCAGGACCCAGCATTACTGGGACTCAGTCTAGAAGGAGAGGCCCCAGCGCTGGGGCTACAGGGCTTTTAAGCCACGTGCCGAGGGAAGCACAGACCCCCCTGGTGACATCAGGGCTCGGCCTCGACAACAAGGGGGTACAGGGGCCCTCGGGCCTCTTCCCCGTCTGCCCCCTCAGTGTTCACTGGCTAGAGACGCACAAGATTTGCCCCAAGCTTTGCATTTCTACCACAGCGTTTTCTCTGAACTAACCTTTACTTTTCTCCTTTCCTGAGTTACTGACATTGAAGATAATTTCTGTTGCCCTGATTTTTTTGTTGTTTTACCGTCTCATCTGCTGTTTGGGAGTCTATAGTTCACAATTCTAGCTTCACACTCTATATTCTCCATTTTTTTAGTGTACGCTCTTAACTGCACTTTCAAAGAAAGTCTAAAGCCTGTGTTTGTCCCTGCTTAGACCACACACTTCACCTTGCTTTAACAGGCACTGAGCAGCACGTCTTATTATTGTTAGAATTTTAGCTCTACACATTTTAATATAAAAGAGCTGCTTTTAGAGCCAATAGTTTCTGACCTACTTTACTAGCTTCTATATCCATTCACACATGTCCCTTTCATCTCTGGTTCACCTTTCATCCTCCTGAAGTACATGCCTTGGACATACCTTTAGCAAGCTTATGAGTAGTAAAATCTTTTAGTCCTCTTAAGTCTGGAAATACAACCATTTTGTTCCCAATATCCAGTGATTCTTTTGCAGCATATGAAATTCAAACTCAAAGCGATGGCCTTTTCCCTCAGGTCCCTGAAGGGAGTAATCTCCTCTGGCATACTTTGTGGCTATGAGAAGAGACCTCAGAAGGCTGGTTCCCAGGAGGGGCTGCGGGAGCCACCAAAGCTGAGCTCGGAGCCCTCAATGTAGGAGCAGGGCTGTGAAGCCCCCAGGTGCCCCGCCTCATCCTCTCTGCTCCTTCTTCCTGCACAGGGGAGCCACCTCGTGAGGGGCTGTCGACCGTGCCAGTGCAGGAGTGAGTGGGGGTCGTGGCACATCCTGAGTGACCGTGTGAGCCCACATGCCACGTGTGCCTCGACATCGAGGAAGTAGCTTTTCACTCCTACTCGTTTTATTACTGCTGTTTGATGTTTTCTTTTTAAACTCAATTGATCTTGGCAATAATCTTACTCTGTCGGTCAACAGTCGTTCTGGACTTGATCCCAGGTCCCACGAGAAGGTTCTTTGTCTCCATGAAGGCAGAGATCACACCTGCTTGTTTTACCGTCTATCTCCAGTGCCCAGAAAATGCCTGCACATAGTAGATATACACAAAATCAATTCATTAAGTTAATTTGGACTGAATCATCTCACAGAGTGAGCTTTGAGACAGACTGAAAGAATGGGTTAGCAGACAATTAGCCTATCAACTCACTGGAAAAAGTCATATCCATTTATCCCTAGTGGGATAAACAAAACAAACACAGTTTGCCTCTTCCTTTTTTGAAGGCATCTTGGAACAAGTCTCAAAGCTCTGTGTCCCATTGTCACCCCTCAGTCCCCACACTGGTGAAATATGATTCTGGCGGTCTTTGTTACTCAGCCTTGTTTTGTTCAAGTCAGTGGTAATTAGGTATTTGTGGTTCTAGGCAATTTTCTAGTGTGTTGACAATGATGGGATTGGAATGATCCTAAAACGGTTTAGCCAAATTTGCATGCCTTTGATGACCCTTTACAGATAAGGATAAATATTTCCAGTTGAACAAATCTGAGTATAACAAAAATATAATGAATAAAATGATATACAAAGATTTAATATGGAAACAAGCAAGTCTGGAGGACTGAGTGGGCAGAAGGCCCTTGTAAAAGTCAAAAGCTACAGGAAAAAACCCTGGTTAGGTCATTTTAAGAATATTTATTTAACTTGCTTCATGCCAGGCACTCTTCCATGGACTGAGGACCTAAACAAGACAACCCCTGCCCTCAAGGCGCTAACATTCTAGTGGAATAGGCTATGGCAGAAAGTATTAGACAAAGGTCAATATGGCGGCCATCCACAAAAGGACTGCGTCTCGTGCCCCCAGCGTGGATGAGGTACGTGGCTGGGGTCGATGAGACGGCGAGACCTGCTCACTGCCGTCTGCACAGACAGGCAGGGCGTCCGGTGCCACGGAAGACCGCATGGCTGCTCGGCTGAGTTGGCGGTCCAAGGGAATCCCTCACCCATCAAGTCTTGGTGTCCACTTGGCAGCCAGGAACTCTGTGCCCCTAGGGATTCAGATACCCTCTCCTCATCAGTTCCTAGTGGAACTGTACTCTATGCGCTCAGTACATTTCATCGTTTAAAATTCTTCATATCACTCCATGGAAAGAAAGTTTGGGTTTCATACATGAAAATTGTATAATTAAGAATCAAGTGGGATTTGCATCCTCATATACTCCATGAAATAAAATAGCTGGGTTTTTCATGAAAGATGACTTGGACTGAGATGGTACCCATATAGTATCAAAGCTTTATCTAGTCTACAACTAAAGATAATTTATTTTTAAATATCAACAACCGGAAAAGGCCAGGAATAAAATTCACAATTATCTTAATTGTGAAGATGATTTGATAGCACTGATTTAATAATTTAGACATATATGTTTCCATACAGAGCTTTTAACTTCTTTTTCATTCATATTTTAATTGGTACAGAAACACTGTTCTTAGGAAAATCATGCAATTATTCATGCAGTTTTTATTTCACTAATTCTAATATAAATGATGATTAAATTTTCTGTAGATTAAATGCAAGTATGAGAAAAATTAATGCAAAAAAGATTCTGAGACACACAATTTTCTATTAATATTTAATTGGTTGCAAATTTTGCAGTCTCAAAAGTTTCTGCTCTCTGCTTCATTAAATAAGTTCTGTCACTGTTTGGCATAATTATAGCTTTGGGGGAAATCGCTTTAATAAAAGCTTAGAAGGGAAAAAAGGAAGTCTAACATTTAACGATAAAAGCTTAGTTAAAAATTCTCGGCTTCCAGACGTTTTCGGAGTTGATGAATGCCTGTTTCTATGACTTGTATTGGGGGGGGGAGATGATTGTCCATAAGAGGTTTAGACGAGAGAGGGTGACAGGAAAGCAGGCAGCTTCCCCCACTTAGCGATTTCCTCATATGTCTGAGCATTTCCTGAATCCTAGGTTCCACTCAACTGTTTATTACACCCTGTGTATGTGGAAAACATCTGAAGTTTCTCTGCTCTTTCCAGTTCCCCAAATGTTTGTTCAAAGTTCCAAATATGAGACATTCTAGATCCATTTGGGGAAGACTCACTTTTGATCCATTTTGATCCAATTTTGTTTAAGTATTTGAATTCTTGACATTATTGCTTTCTGTCTATATTGGTTCCCAACTGTGGATCAATGATTTCAATTCTCTCATGCTTAAGGCTAATACATTTTCAAAGTTCAATTTGCCTTCTCTGCCTTTTAGAATGTGTCTTTCTTCTGTGTTTTTTACATATTGACCTCTGGGCAATTGGACATGACCTGAAAATCTGCCAGTTCCATCTTCCTACAACTCATATAAGCAGACCCATGAGATGCTACCAATTGTACTAGAGCCCCCAATTTAGGAATCAATTAAAATCAATATTATGTTATCTGGCATATAGAAAGAATTGCATAAATGTTTATCAAATAAATATTTCTCACTATGCTAGGCAAAGCAGATGAGTCAAATAATTTATCATGTTTTTTATTTCACTGTTAAGGAATAAGCCTAGGTAATTTCTTTTCAATTCCCATTCAACACACAAGCATATACTGAGCACCAATTCATTGCATAAGCACTTTGCATACTTGCTAAAACCTATTTTACTTTAATTCTCACAGCAAAGTTCTGAAGTAGGTAACGTTGTCCTCAGAGGCCCATTAGTAAGCAGAAACGCCAGTGGGCCCAGCCAAGCAGTGAGTAAAACGTTCCACTTCCACGTCTGTCAAGCTCCTGGAAATATTTCACCGTTAGTCTCTTCTTTCAGTTAAGGCTTTGAAAGCTCCCATTGGAAGTGGGAACTGGATCTGTGAGTAGCAGACGGAAAGAGCCGTCATCTCTGAATTGCTATCGGAGGAGAGCCTCCTGCTGAGCTTGGACGCCCCACGTATGAGAAATGGGCCGCTGTTCTTTTCAGCTGCTTAGATTTTAGAGTTCATTGCATTGACCACACCAAATTATAATTATAGCTACAATATTGTTTCCAGTATTAATGGGGAGAATGCCAACGTCTCCTTAAATCTCTCTCTCCCCGGTATCTACTGCATTGCCTGCCCCGTAACACTATGCTGAGCAAATGCTGGGTGAAGGGCTGCTGAGCGGATGAGGCAGGCAAAAGGCACTACTGGAACAGAGGAAATGGCATTTAATTCCTCCTGGGGACAGTATATTTCTTTCGATGCAGGATTACACGTGCTAGAATGGTATATTGTATATGAAGAACAACAACGCTATTGGATAATTTCCTCATTAACCTTATGCAGAGTTTTATTTCTGCCCTGGATTGTGCGTTCAGGCTTCGTCTAGGCTGCCTTCTTAGAGACCTAGGAGAGTCACAGGAGCAAGACTTGGGCTCCAGGGGGACCAATGAAGTCATTTCCAGGAGGAAGATCAAATTACAGGCATGTTGGGACTCTCATTCCGACCCCAAAATGGTGATTTCATGGAGAACAGAGAGGCTTTCTTCAAGCTGTCACACCCTGCTCCTGTGATGGCCAAAACCTTTCCCACCACGTGGAACCCAGAGTGCTGGTAATTCGTAATGACAAGGCGAGTTCCCAAGCAAAGCCTTCTCTTCATAAATGGTCTAAGTACATGGAAACCTGGCTCTGCCTGCCACCCGGGTGCCTCTCTTTGAGCAAAGCTCTCCCGTCCCTGCTCCTAGCAGCCTGGACAGACCCTCGCTTTCTTCTGGGCACACTGCATGAGGCTTGTAGATATTTCAATGACTGCCTCTCCTTCTAGAATGTTTGAGCTTTGAGGGTTGGGACTTTTTCTTATTGACCCTTTTAATTTCCCCCAAACTCTTGAATAGCGTCTAGTGTACAGCAGCAAACTGGTGACTTATTTTGAATGCAGAATGAACTAGTTAGCCTGGGCTTAGCAGGAAAACCGGAGGGGAAAAACATCTAGGAATGGGATAAGAGGAAGAACACATTAATAGCCAACTCCTTGCAATATCCTGAAACCAGCTCTGGGCTGGGAGGCAGGAGGTCTGGGCTCTGGTCCCTGCTCGGCCCCTGACGGCGTGAGCTTGCGCAGGCAGCTGGCGCTCTGCCCCGAGTCCTGCCAGTCGGTGGTGCTAGAGCGGACGAGCTCGGACGCCCTGTCATGATCTGCAGCCTCTTCCAGAGGGGGCTAGGCCGCAATTTAAAACAAGACCCGACCGCCCACCAATGGCGTATCTTCCGTTTTACCCCATTTAAGTTTTTGTTTTATTTTGGTAGGAGAGTGCGCGTGAGCCTCCTGAGATGAGGCGTGAAAGGACTCAGACCAGCGTGCAGTGAAGACAGCGCTGCCCAGTGAGGGAGGACTCACCCCCCCGAGGCGCAACCAAACCCTTTTTTTTTTTAATATTCAGCCTGAGAAATAAAACATCTCTGGGGATCGTTGACCACAGCTTCGCAGCTCCTGGCCGAGGCCCATCGAGGCAATGGAGGTTGTCTGAGAAACGGAGGAGCTTGGGTGGGAAAAAGAAAGGTCTCTGGTCATGGTGGATCCCAAGCCAGAAAGGAGAACAGCGGCTTTGCCTTCCCTCGGGCAGGAGCCCTGATCTGCTCTGGCTGGGCCTTGGGAGGCTGCCTGGGAGGCCAAGGTCCTTCAGAGGAACAGGAGGCACCTGGCTTAGCGAGGTGCCCGGTGCGAGCCCCGTTCCCGCCAAGCACCTGCGCAGCGCCGTCGGCGGCAGGAGGCCTGCGGTGAAGTCCCGGGGGCGGAAGAAGCCCAGGGCTATCGTGTCGGGTTTTCCATAGCGCCCCTTGCTCTCCTGGTGGCCTCGCGGGTGTCCCTGCTGCTCCCAAACGCCGCAGACAGGCCCCGCCTCTGGTCGGTCTCGGGCTGAGCTCTGCACTCAGCAGGTTTTGTCTGTGCTGGCCTGACGCAGGCGTAGCGTGTTCAGAGAGGCCAGCCTTGGCCCCGAGGAGCCACTGCTGCTCCTCCACTTCCTTGGAGACTCGGTCGCACCTTGGGAACAAGGCCACGCTGAGCACGGCTCGGCCCCTGCTCGGCTGCCCCTCCTGGTTCGTTCTTACTAAGAATGCCCACTTTCTAGCTATCGCGAAGCTTAATCCTGCATCGTGCTCAGTGTCTCGTCGGCCGCCCCTCTTCCCCAGGTACGTGGCCCCTGGGCCAGGACCCTTTTCTGTTCACCGACCTGCCCCCGGCACTTAGCAGTCACGGGCACAAAGCCCTCAGCCAGTGCTTGTTGAGTGAACGCTGGACACACAGCCTTCCTGAGCCGCTGCCAACGTCATTGCTTTGGCAACTTGCTGCGGAGCCTGAAAGTATCAGGCAACTCTACAATGCCCTGTGGACCTTTCAGAGTTGAGCTTTAGGAGAAAGAGAGAGCTAGGTATTCTTTGGAGATAACCTTTGAGTTAGCGAGTATGTTTCTCCCCATTGCCCGGAATGGACACGAGACACTCAGAGTTTAATGGAGCTGCCCGCAGGAAGTCTGAGGCGCTGTCTAAACTCACTTTGCTGTTTGCAGTAACCGAGTTAGTCCCCACACCAGCTGTGGAGTAGATGGCATCCCTGTCCCCATTAGTAGACGAGGAAACAGAGCGGTCCAGGACTTCCCCAAGCTTGGGCAGGAAGCATCAAGCAGTCACCCCGAAGACTTGCTGCTCCCCAGGGCACACCAAGAGCTGTGAGGCCCTGGACAGGCCAGGCCGGAGACCTCCCTGCAGGACAGGGGAGGGGGGCGGCCAGCAGCGGGGCAGGGGAGGCCCCAGCCCTGCGGGCAGCCAGAGGGCCAGTGGAGGCCGCCCAGGGCCAGCAGAGCCAGCAACCGCGGGGGACTCTCAGCTCGGCCCTGGGCAGCACCCCAGCCTGCTGGTTCTGCACGGAGTGCTCGGCTAGCGTCCAGCATGCCGCGGTGATGGAGCTCAGGGGGCAGGAAGGAGCCATCTCCTCCACGTCCCCCGCGTCTGTGCTTCGACAGGTGAGCCCAGGTGCCCCTGCCTGGTTAGAGAAGGAATTCAGGAGAAGAACCCCAGGTGCCAGCGCGGGCTCGGGGACCCGCCCACGCACCCAGGCTCGCCCAGGGCCTGGAGGCGCCTGTTACCTGCTAACCCCAGGGGCCCCGGCCTGGTCTGGGGGTCTCTTCCCACAGAAGCCACCGATGCCGTCGCCGCAGCCTACGCCGTCACCGCGGTCTGAGCCGTTGCCGCGGCCTGAGCCGTCTCTGCGCCGTCGCCGCAGCCAAGGCCTGCCTCCCCCGCGGCCCTCCTGACGCCCCTCCAGCCATCACACTGATCCTGCAGGGACACTCGCAGCGGCAGGAAATACGTCCTGCTCCTAAACTACAGGTTTGGGGGTCTTGGGCTTCTCACTTTATGGGCGTCTCTGTGGGAGAATGAAGGACGTTTTTACCAGGGATCCAGGTTGGAGAACTGCTAGGCGTTCCCAGCCCTTACTGCCACACGCAGTATCCGAACGGCAGAGGGGCAGTGTCTCCCAGCTCTTGCGGTCGGTGCAGGAGCGCGGCCTCCACGGCACCCGGCATGGGGCAGCCTGGCCTCCTGCCTGACGCTGGGAGTTTATCACTCGTGTCCCACGAGCCTGGCTTTCAGCCCAAATCCACCCCATCGTTTGTTTTAAGAGCCAAGGGGCTCTCACCATAGAAGGTCCCCTGCATGATCTGTCCAGATGGGCGAGAATTCCCAAGGTGGGCGGGGAGAGGTGATTTCCCAGGACACGAGCCCTGCTGCCCAGCCGGTGCAGGGGCACATCCTGTGACAGAGGGGCTCTGTCCTCGCCCCATCATCCCCTCTACCATACCAGGCTTGCCTGTTCACCCACTAAAACATGCTCTGAAGGGCTCTGAACACGGGTCAGGAAGTCATATCTTGAATGTGTTGGCTCCAGGTAGAAAAGAGTGAATTCCAAGAAGCTCCAGGGTGGTGAATCTCAACTGAGAGGAGTTTTGCTCTCAACCCTGGGGACAGTTTTGGTTGTCATGGTCATGGAGGGGAGACGCACTGGCAACAAGTCAGCCTGTAGCCCCACAAAGCCCAGGACAACCCCACCACAGAGAACGCCCCGTCCGTAACAGTGCCAAATTTGAGAAGCCCTGCTCTGGGCCTCACTATTGACGAGAAAGGAATTAATAATTACGGTTTAGATTGGCTTGATACAGATTTGTCAGGCCAGTTACTTGAGTTTTCTCAGAGATAAATGGGCAATTACAAAATTTGCTTTGATAAATAGAAAAATAGCGCAGTTAGGAAATAAATTCTAGAGGCAATAGAGTTTGCCTTAGAACAAATGTGCCATTACGACATCTTCTTGGAAAATCCTGTCTCCCTGGCAACCACTGTTGGACTGGGAGCACCACAGGCCTTTTCTTTCCAGTTGCCTCGAGCCAGGTCTCTGCCCCAGCCTGATTCGGCCAAAGGTCCCGGTTCTGGCATTCCGAGGCATTGTCCTCTTCCTCCCCTGAACACCTCACCCAGGGAGCCTCAAGCGCTCACGTGCGGACAAAGCACCTGGGATGGGCCCCAAGGTTCTGAATTTCTAGCAACCCAGCCAGGGCCAGTGCTGCCTGTCCAAGGACTCCCTGGGTAGCAAAGCCCTAGAGCACCAGCCCTGCTGCTGCTAGTGGACGTGCTTCAACCTTGCGACATCACTTAGGCACATGGCGTGGCACATGGCGTGGCACTTGACACAGCACACGGCATGGCATGTGGTGTGGCAGGCACATGGCGTGGCACTTGATGTTGCACACGGCTTGGCACTTGACACGGCACCTGACATGGCCCTTGACATGGTATGGCACATCACGTGGCAAATGGCGTGGCACGTGGTACGGCCCTTGGCGTGGCTGCCCAGAAGCAGGAAGGCCATGTGGGCTAGTGGGAAAGGTAGGTATTTGGAGCCAAGGAACATGTCGTAATCCCAGATTTTCCTCATAATTGTTTTGTCACCTTGAACAGATTAACCATCTTTCTGATACTAGTTTTCTCAACTTAATATGGAAATAATAATTATTTCACACGGCTGTTGGAAAAGATTAACTGAGATCATGCAAATACAGGTCTCAATCTCTTTCCAAAATATTCGGGGCCAGGATTTTTCGATTTTAGAAAAGTAATAAAGTGCGTATGCAGTATATGATATGACAGCCCCAGAGGAGTCTAGAGCAGCAGTCCGTAATCAAATATATTAATATTTATGCAGCAAAATATGTGAACACTGTTCCAACAGGATAAACAAGCGCCGTAAGTAGCTAGAGCTCCTATCGGGTTTTGCTGCCAAACGTGTTCAAGTCAGGCGTGAGCCACAAACAAGCTCTCTGTTTTCAGAGCTTTTGGGGCCTTGATCCCTTTGTGGGGCTGTGTGGACCTTAACGCCTATGAGTGCACCGATCTTGCTGCTGCGAGATCAGGAGTGAGTGCCGCAGCCTTCCTGGCGCAGGCTGCCAGGCAGAGCCCCGGGGCTGAGTCAGAGAGGAGCAGGAGAAAGCCGGGGTCTGGGTAGACACGGGGAGCAGCCCGCTGGCTAGGCCTGGCACGGTTAAAGGGCAGCTGGAGTGACTCCACCTCCAACCCTGGCGGCACTGTCCACACCACACGCTCCTCAACACTTGCTCACAATCCTGAAACTGTCAGAGAGCTGGGCTCTGGCCGAAAGTGGAGGCAGGAGCTGGAGCTTCTGAGAAAACACGTCGAGACCCCCCTTTGAGCCCATCAAGTTAGACAGGAAGGTCTCCATTGGGGGCATTCTACTCTATCCCTTAGGAAATGGGTACTAGCAGAAGAAGTTATTTCCTACCTCATAATTTACATAGAAATTTAGAAGTTTGCAGGTGCAGCTACTTTTTCTCTTTTCTGATCATCTTATAATTACAGCTCTTTGTGCAAGATTTGGAGATGAAACCCCTGCATAGCATGGAAAAGTAGAAGCCCTTGTTCCTCCCAGGCTGAATTCCATCATTTCCGGAACAATAATCATATTCGTACCCAGTCTGCAGTGTTGTCAGGGCAGGGGCCCACCGGCTGGCCTGGCTGCAGCACAGCGCTGGCTTCCTTCATTAGCCAGGGTCCTCCAGGAAGCAGGGGGCTCTGTAAACAGTATGAGATTTTATAGGGATTGTCTCATGCAACAGTGGGGATGCACAAGTCCAAATTCCGTAGGGTGGGCTGCAAGCTGGAAACTCTGATGGAGGTTTTCAATGAATTCTCCAGGAGAGGCTGGAGTAGAGAAGGAAAGTCTTCCTTCTGCCTGCAGAAATCATCAGTTCTCCCTTTAAGACCTTCAACTGATAGGATGAGACTTCTCATGGCTGAAGGCCATCTCCTCAGATGACTGTAGAGGCATCAGCCACAGATGTAATCAACTGAGCCGTCATTTAAGTCCACGAAGTGTCCTCACAGCAACCATCAGGCCAGTGCTTGCCTGACCAAACAGCTGGACACCATCACCTGGCCAAGGTGACACATGAACCCAAGCCTGACACATCCGCTGGTGGCACCTGCTGGTGGGGGAGCTGAGAAGGGATGGCCTTTTACAGGTCCTGAGCAGTTTGGCTGAGAGGTCAAGGTCTGATAGAATGTGCGATGGGTATAATACAATCCACAAAGGAAATAGGAGTCTGAGATTATTTTGGAGATTATTTTAGAAGAGGCACCTTGGTGAGCAGTGAGGAGCTGGGTCTCTGGAGCCAGCCTTCCTGAACTTAATGCTTAACCCCCTATCTGGTGTTTCTGGTCACTGAGACTCAGTTTCCCCACTTGCAAAATAGGTTAATCACAGGACCTGCTTCATAGGGTTTCCGTGAGCATTTGAGTTAATCGATATAGAAGTCTGACGAGCACATCGTGCCTCTGCGACATGATCAGTCCAGCCTCCCCTTGAGGATGGCAGTCCTTCCAGATGCTGAAAGACCATCCCCACGTGAGCTCCTGCCCTGTTACCCTGCTCTAGAGCTCTAGGGGAGGCCCTGCTAGGAAGGACTCGCCAGCCAAGCCTGGGCACCAGTCCAGGCTCCCGACGCGTTTTGCCCCTTGAGGTAGGCATGGGTTACCCCCATTTAACAGTCGAGGACACGCTGCTTGGTGAACTTACGTGGCTTGCTTCAGTAAGTGGTGGAGCCACGTTTGGAACCCGTGTCTACACAGTTTCAAATTCCAGGTTCTTTCCACTATCTTCACAGTCTCCAGAATCCCAGACAACCTGTAAAATCCTCACTGCAAAAGTTCAAGGGCACCAAGAGAACTGTCACTCTATTCAGGGGAAGACAGCTGGGGCAAGTGAGGGCCTAAAGGAACAATAGCAACCAAAAGGCACAGGCCCCATCACCGCCATCATACTGGCTAAGAGGCATTTCAGCCGAAAATGTGGAAAGGACCTGGCATCAGACAAGCCCCCGACTTTGAAGTCCACCCAGCGCCGCCTCCCTCCGTAGCTGTCCCTTTCGCAGTCCAGCCTCTAGAACCCATTTGGGGCCGCCTGGCGCTGACGCCACCGTTCAAGGCTCAGACAGGAGCAGCCCTTTAGTTTAGACAGTTGCTCAGAGTCTCACATGACCCAGAAGCCGAAGAGCCAAAGAAAGGAAAACACTCTTTCTTTCAACAGCTGCCAGTGTCAGCTTCGGGGCCCAGGGGAGCTACAACTAGCAGGACGTTTCCTGGGCTGTCTGGGCACTGAGACGCCGGGCAGCCCACCAGGGGAGAGGGGTGCAGCCCCCCATGTGTCCACGACTGCCCCTCCTGCCAACTTGGGAGCAGAAACAAGCAGCGCAGCTCAGTGAAAGCTTCAAAGCCAGTAGCCCAGAGCCCGCCCAGGGACACTGGCCCAGAAACCAGCTACGTGGCTGTGAGAGAAAGCGACACCTCGAGCAGAGGTCCTAGTGGGAAAGAATGCTTGAACATGGGCCGCCATTTCTCTGCAGAAAAGATGTGCTCAGGGTCCTTCTAGAATGGTCTGTGCAGAGACACCTGCTCCAGTGCATGGCCACTGAACTAAATGCATGTGGGTTGCCTTTTGTTTCCTGCCAGGCTGATCAAAGGGTGTTTGCATGTAGAATAATACATCTTAGTAATAAATGCCCCAACGTGTCTGCAAATAGTAAATTAGGGGCGGGGGGTGGCAGGGGGGCGGGCTCGTGGCTGACGCAGTGGGCCGGGCAGCGCTGAGGTGACGGCCAGGACCTAACGGAATGAGCAGCATCTCCGTCTCAAGCCGGGCGGCCACCCACCCCCAGGACTAACTCAGGCTCCTTTCAGGAGGGGCAGTGCTCAGGCCGCATCTCAGTGCTCAGAGGCCGGATCTAAAGGTCCATGAGCGGACGCCCTTCCCAAGAAGAGGTGTGTTGCAGCTAGTGAGGAACTCTGTTGATTGCTCATGAGACTGGGGGAGCTTGAACTTCTGAGCACGACGTTGGCGCTGCAGATCTTTCCCTCTTTCCCCTGAAAAGCCGACGGCTGGGCCCCCGCGTAGCGCCAGCTCCGCACACACTGTGCTCACAGGAACCGAGCGCTGACCGCAGCCTGCACCCAGCTCTGCGGCGTCAGGCTCACCTGGTGACACCCGGTGCCCATTTGCAATTGTGAAAAATGTTATCTTTGCGTCAGAAACACCAGTCAGAGAATCGTGTTAATAGTAAAAGGCAAATCCTGCCAAGGTCCCGCCTGGGGTGAAAGTGGCACGGGCAGCTCGCCACCCCCGGGAGCCCCTCCCCGCGGTTGGCCCTGAGCCTCCTCGCCTCGGACCTTCTTGTCTCGTCCTCTGGCTCTGACTTTTCTCGCAGGCTTCTTCCTCTGCACCCCCATGAGCTGGGGGTCCCCGGGTTGCCCCCTCCACGCTCGGCTCCGCTTACTCCGTGTGCTGTGACCTCGCCCTTCCTCGTACTTCACTCACCATCTCTAACCCACGACTGCATCCCCACCCCCAGACCCGACCTGCTGCGCTCGGGCACGAGCCTGCAGCCTGCGCACAGTCCCACCCGGGCAGCGGCAGCGGCCGTTCTCTCTGCCGCTAAACCTGCGGCTGCCTTGCATTCCCATTACCCACGAAGTTACACAATCCAAAGCCAGGAAATGGCTCCAGACCCTGCTATCTCCTTCATCCGCCTCAGAACTGAGAGTTGCACATTTTTCTGTATGCAAACTGTATGCAGTTTAAAAGAAAAGAGTAAATAGCATCAGAATCTCTTGCATTTTGTGGCAGTCACGGTGTGGAACTGCTGACTTCTGATTTTTTCTCCTCAAAGCTCATCTCGGTCACTTTGACGTGTGAACTTGCACTCGCTGTGACCCAGGAATGCAGGGAGGCCAGGGATTAGCCCCTTTGCAGCACTCTTCCTAAACACACGTTATCCCTAACAGAGCGAGAGGAAAGAAGACCCTCTATTGGGCTGGGAAGGGGCTAGTTGCCTTGGGCCTGACACGCCCCAGCGGCCAGCTATCTGGAGAGACCGGTGCTCCCAGGAAGGAAGGGGTGGTGCGGTCACGAGGAAAGGCTGTTAGGGGATGCCGGCAGATCCTGTCTCCTCTGGAGGAGTTTGCACGGAGGTAAATTCCAGGGACTCAGCACGCTCCTTACCCCAGCAATGCAAGGTGCGGGGTGGTTGGTGAAGCCACCCTGCTCCTGCTGCCCCTGGAATGGAAAGCAGAGGAGCTTTCTAAGAGGAGGTGCTGCTGCCAGGCAGCCCGGCCCGGGCAGAGGCAGCTCCCACTGCGCAGGAAATGCCACTTTCTCACCCACGAGCCGGCCCCTGCTCACACCTGCTTACCAAGTGGCACTGAATGCAGGTGACCTGAGAAACAGGGCGTGCAAAGCAGTTACCTTCCTCGTATTTTCCAGCCTGGGCACATAAAGGTGTGCACTAATTCACCTTGGGGCAGGTGAAATTCTGAACAACAGGCACGTTGCTGTTTTCTGAGTACTTCCCCACACGCCCACCTTCTGGAAGGGAGATGGAATCCAGCAGGCACTGCTTTTGACCCGAGCCCCCCCCACCCACCGTCACCAGGACCTCTCGAAGGCCTCACTGTTGGTTGAGGCGCTGCCCAACTGAGCCAGCGGTTCCTAACGCAGATTGCCGGAGACCTCATCGGGAGCAGGAACTGGAATCCAGCGCCCCGAGAGGCCCACCCTGGAAGAAGCCAGCAGGCAACAAAAACCAGAGGAGCAGCCCCAGGAGGCGAGCCTGCCGCGTGCTGGGGGCCGAGGCGCCCAAGGACGGCGGCTGTGGGGGAGCCCGCCTTGCCAACACCTTCATTCGGCCTCCTTCTGGCCTCAGAGCCGGGAGCCGTTTGTTCCCTGCTGTGTGAGCCCGTTGTGTGGTGTTAGTGACGGAGACGAGACGGGAAAGACATGCACACAAGGCAAAGCAATGGAGGAGGGCATGCTTTCCAAGAGGCCACGGACCTGCCTAAAGCGACAGCTGACACAGTGCAGCCTGCGAAGGGTTACTGAGATTGGGCTGTGGTTACGTTTGTCGCCTCTAAGGACGGCTTGGAGACTCGGGAGGGAAACAGACGAGCGACGACAAGGGAAGGGAGCCGAGTCTTCGCTGCAGCGGGGTGGGCAGCATGGCGGGCACGGCACTGGGCAGCGGACAGAGCCCCGGCTGGAAGTGGGTCTGTGTCCTGAGTCTTCTGCTCGCCAGCTGGACGCCCGGAGCCGGGGCTCCCTGACGCGGCCTCGTGCTTGCCGCCGCAATGTCGGTGTCGGGGCTCCCTGCCCTCCTTCCTCCCGCGTCCGCTGCGCCCCCTCCACGGCCCAGCTGTCGGCGGATCTGCTCCCCGCGTAGCTCACACCTGCACTTGGTTCCGTTCCTGACAAAAGGTCCCTGCTGGCTCACTGAACGCGCGCGTAGCGGTGGAGGAACCGATAGAGACGCCTTTCATTTCGCACGCATGAGAAGCAGGACGAACGGTGCACGTGCG
>JAQZBX010008832.1:0-47288 GCA_029593785.1 Cabassous unicinctus | reverse complement strand
CTTTTATTCAAGGTCTTTTTCTGAACATGTTGCCAGTTGGCACTTGGTTTTAATCCCTCGTTGCCAGGGAGGCTCATCCCCGGGAGTCATGTCCCACGTTGGGGGGAAGGTAATGCATTCAAATGCTGAGTTTGGCTTAGAGAGAGGCCACATTTGAGCAACAAGGAGGCTCTCAGGTGGTAACCCTTAGGCACCCCATTTTACTAATTTCACTTATAATTTCTTCTCTGACCCACTGATTGTTTAGGAGTGTGTTGTTCAAACTCCACACATTTGCAAATTTCCCCTTTTTTGATCTATTATTGATTTCCAGTTTCATTCCATTATGATCTGAAAAGGCACTTTGTATAAGTTCAGTCTTTTTATATTTATTTAGTCACGCCTTGTGACCTAATATGTGGTCTCTCCTGAACAAAAATTCATGAGCACTTGATTTGGGATGCAACATTCTGTATATGTATGTCTGTTAGGTCTAGCTTGTTTATCATATTGTTCAAGTTCTCTGTTTCCTTGTTGATCTTCTGTCTTGTTCTATCTAATGATAATGTGTGATGTGTTGAAGTTTCTAACTATTATTGTAGAGATGTTTGTTTCTCCCTTCAGTTTTGCCAGAGGTTTCCTTATGTATTTTGGGGCACTATGGTACACAGACATTTATGACTTATTTCTTCCTGGTAGATTGTCCCTTTTTATTAATATATAATAGCCTTCTCTATCTCATAACTTTTTGCATTTAAACTCTGTTTTGTCCAATATTAGTATAGTTACCCCTGCTCTTTTTGGTTACTATTTGCATGGAGTATCTTTTTCCAACCTTTTGCTTTCAGCTGGTTTGTATCCCTGGGTCTAAGGTGAGTCTCTTGTAGTCAGCATATGGATGGCTCATGTTTTTTAATCCATTCTGTCAGACTATATCTTTAAAAAAAAAAAAAAAATTTATTTTTTACTTTTTATCCATTTTAAACCGCCCCCCTCTGATTTTGCTGTTTTGCATCCATTCACTGGGCAATTCTCTGTGTTTCCTGCCTTCTCATCCTTCTCCTCCTGTCTTCACCAGGATTCAATCCTGGAAACCTCCGATGTGGGAAAGAGGCATTCTGCCACCTGCACCACCTTAGTTCCTTGTTTTTCGGTGCATCTCGTCTTGGCTCTCCTTTGTGTCACTCTCCTGTTACATCATCATCTTGCTGCGTGGCTTGGTGGGGCCTGGCGGTGCAGCCCATGCGCCTTCTATATTTTTCTTTATTTTACCAGGAGGTCCTGGGGATCAAACCCAGGTCCCTCCATATGGGAGATGGATGCCCAACCATTTGAGCCACAACCACCCCCCAGCCTGTATCTTTTGATTGGGGAGTTTAATCCATTCACATTCAGTGATATTACTGTAAATGCATTATTTACTTTTACCATTTTATTCTTTGGATTTTATATGCCATATCTTATTTTTGTTGGTCTTTTTACTCTTTTGGTTATCTTTTTCTTTGATGGTTTGTTTCTCCCTTGCTGCTCTCAGAATTTTCTCTTTATCTTTGATGTTTGACATTCTGAGTAGTATGTGTCTTAAGAGTAGGTTTATTCAAATTTACTCTGATTGGGATATGCTGTGCTTCTTGGACATGGAAGTTCATTTCTTTCATGTGTTGGTAAATTTTCATCCGTTATTTCTTCAAATACTCTTTCTGCCCCTTTTCTCTTCTCTTCTCCCTCTGGAACTCCCATCACACACATGTGGTTGCGTTTTGTGTTATCATTAAATTCTCTGAGCCCCTGCTCAATTTTTTCCATTCTTTTCTCTCTTCAATTTCAGCTGTTCTGTCATCCATATCACTTATTCATTCTTCTATCATTTCAAGTCTGCTGTTGTATGTCTCTGTTTTTTATCTCACCTATCGTGTCTTTCATTCCCATGAGCTCTGTTACTTTTCTATTCAGATTTTCAAATTCTTCTTTGAGCTGGCTCAGTGTTTTCTTGGTGTCTTTTATCTCTTTAGCCATATTGTCTTTCAACTCATTAATCTGATTTTGGAATTTGTGTGACTCTCACCTGGATCTTTGACATATTCCTTTGCTTGGGCCATTTCTTCCATTTTCTTAATATGGCTTGTACTTTTTTGCTGATGTCTAGGCATCTGATTATGATGGTGAGTTTACTCTGTTGCTCAAGTTTTCTTTCTTTTCTAGAGATTTGGTGGTGGGAGACTGTTTTATTGCTGTTCTTTGATTCTTGGTTCAACCTGTTTTAGCTCTTTAGGATTGTCCCTGTTAGTTGCTCAAATCTGAACCCTGGTCCCAGTGGGTTGCAGACCCACTTCCAAGGGCCTTGGGCAGGGAGGCTGTAAAAGCATTAAAAAGCCTCTCTTATTTACTTTTAATTTCTCAGAGACAGTTCTCCAACTGTCTCTTCTTTTCCCAGGTGGGAAATAGTTCTACTCCCCTCTGCATCCTCAACAATCAGTCCTGGTCAGTATTGAGGGCATTTGAGAGGATCACATCTCTTTAGTTCCATGTTGGCTCCCAGGGCAAACACTGGTGTGGCCCCACTTAGCCTGGAAGGGCTCATAGGACCCAGGAGACCAAATTTGTGGGTCAAAACCTAAATCAGCCTTAGGATGCATCCCTATCTCTCCAGTTTCCTGGGGAGGTAGATCCCTGTGGTCCCCTTTGTCTGTAGCCACAGGCCTGAGGCCAGAGAATTCAAAGTTTTCTGCACATAGGTGGAGGAGCAGTGCCAGCAGCAGCAGTCTACTCATGGTCTTAAAGTCGAGGTTCCTTTCCTGTGCCTCTCTCTCTTCTGGGCAGTGTCCAGCCTTCCCCTGGTGTCCTACACCCTAGAACTTTTTTTTTTTTTTTCAGGCCATTTCTGCCTGTCCTATATCTATTTTTCTGTGAGAGGAGTCTCCTGTGTCTTTCTAATGCACCATCTTCCTGAAAGTCCATTCCATATGAATTTGACGATTGAAGACATAATGCAATCAAAATTCCAATAATCTGTAAATCGCTTTGGCTAGTATTGACATCTTAATGATACTAAGACTTCCAATTCATGGCCATGGATTAAGTCTTCTTTTATTTCAGCAATGTTTTGTAGTTTTCTGTGTACATTCATACCTTGGAGACATTGCAGGTTCAGTTCCAGATGACCACAATAAAGTGAATATCACAATAAAGTGAGTCACATGAATTTTTTGGTTTCCCAGTACATATAAAAGTGTGCAATAGCATTATGTTTAAAAAATGTTCATGTGAAAGATAGACTATAGTTAATAGTATAGTAATAAAGATTTTCTTTCAGAATTGTAACAAATGTACCACACTAATGTAAGAAGTTAATAATAGGGTGGTACATGGGAACTCTGTTTTATGCATGGTTTTTCTATAAACCTGCAACTTCTCTAATTTTTAAAAAAAAAAGTACAAACCTTAATTAAAACATGACACAGAGGCAGAAAGTGAGCATATGTTGTTGGAAAAAAGGTATTCATAGACTTGCTCAATGCAAAGTAGCCACAACCTTCAATTTGTAAAAAAATGCAATATCTGTGAAGTGCAATAAAGAAAAGTGCAATGCCTATACAAGTCTTTTATACTCTTGGTTAATTTTATTCCTATTTTATTCTTTTAGTTACTATTATGAATGGAATTGGTTTCCTGGTTTCCTTTTTTGGATGATTATTGCTAATCTATAAAAAAAAAAAAAACACTGATATGTGTGTGTTGGTCTTGTACCCTGCCACTTGGCTGAATTCATTTATTAGATCTATTAGCTTTTGTGCAGAGTCATCAGGATTTTATATACATATAATCTGCAAATAGGAATAGTTTTATTTTTCCTGTCCAATTTGGAGCCTTTTATTTTTTTAACTTGTTTAATTGCTATGGATATCACTTCCAGTACAATGTTGAATAGCAGTGGTGAAAGAGAACATCCTTTGTCTTGTTTCTGATTAGAGGAGGAAAACTTTCATTTTATCACTGAGTATGATAGTGGTGGGTTTCCCGTATATGCCTTTTATTATGTTGAGGAAGCTTCCTTCTATTCCTACTTATAAGTGTTTTTTTATCAATTGAGATGATCATGTGCTTTTTTCCCCCTTCTTTCTATTAATGTAGTGTTGGATTCCATTTGCTAGTCTTTTTGTTGAGGAATACTGCAGTGATAGTCATAGGGATAGTGGCGTGTAATTTTCTTTTCTCGTGATATCTCTATCTGGCTTTGGTGTAAAAATGATGCTGACCTCATAGAATGAATTGGAAGTCTTCACTGCTCTTCAATTTTTTGGAAGACTTTGGGCAGGATTGGTGTTAATTCTTCTTTGAATATTTGGTAAAATTCAACAGTGAAGTCATCTGGTTCTTGACTTTTCTTTGGGAAGTTTTTCTTGACTGATTCAGTCTCTTGTTATTGGTCTGTTGAGATCTTCTATTTCTTCTTTAGTCAGCTTAAGTAATTTGTGCATTTCTAGAAATTTGTCCATGTCATCTATAGTGACATACAATTTTTCATAATATAAACTATTGATTTATCATTACTATTTATGCATTTTAGATATTTTAACAAGTATTAATGGAATTATAAACCAAAAGTACAATAGTACTGGCATTTATATTTACCTATATCATTACTTTACTATGGAGAGCTCTGTTTCTTTATGCAGCTTCAATTATCTGATGTCCTTTCAATCTGAAGAACTTCCTTTAACATTGCCTATTGGGCAGGTCTATTGGTGATTATGTAGAAATGTCTTTATCACTGTCTCATTTAGGAAAGACAGTTTTGCTAGAGAAAGGATTTTTTTTCTGTCAGCACTTAAAATATGTCATTCTTCTGCCTTCTTGTCTCCATGGTTTCCAAAGAGAAATCAACTTTTAATCTTATTGAGGCTCCCTTGAACATGGCACATTGCTTCTCTTTTGCAGAAAAGATTCTCTCTCTGCCTTTGATTTTTGACAGTATGATTATATAATGTGTATCACTGTGGGTCTATTCTGTTTGGAGTTCACTGAAATTCCTGGTTGTGTATATTCATATCTTTCATTAAATTTGGGAATATTTTGCCATTATTTCTTCAAATATTCTTTCTGCTCCTTTCTCTCCTTCTGGGACTCCTATAACATGTGTTTGGTATATTTGATAGATTCCCACAGGTCTCTCATGCTCTGTTCACTTTTTTTGTGATCCTCTGTCTGAATCGTTTCAATTGTTCTCTCTTCAAGTTCACTAATTCTTTCTTCTGCCAGCTTGAAACTGCTATTGAACCCCTTTAGGGAATTCTGCTCTATTTGTTTCCTTTTTGTGGATGTCTATCATTTTTCTGATTTCCTTTAATTCTTTTCCTTTAGTCATTTAGTACATTTTACTTAAAGTCTTTGTCTGGTATATCCAGGTTCTCCTTATTGATGATTTGTAATACTTTAATCTTCTCCTTTGCGTGGGCCATAGCTTCCTGTTTCTTTTCAATCCTTATAATCTTTTGTTGCACATTGAACATTTTGATCTTTCAATGCAGTATTTCTGGAATTTAGTAACTGGGGCATCTATGAATGATTTCCTTGAATGTTAGGAGCTAGCGAAAGAAAAAAAAAAAACAAAAAACCTTTCCCTTTTTTGCAGATTGTCCTATATAAGTGTCTAAATTTAAAGAACAGCCTGAAATGATAGTATAGGATCCTCTCCTTTATCAGTATGCATCTTGTCCTGGGCATGTGCACATGGCCCTAGGAATTCCCATTTACCATGGATACATATGTCCCCTCTTCCTGGATGCTATACTTTATGTCCCACCGTCAGCATTCTAGGTGCCTAGCATTCTAGCTTCCTATGCACAGGGCAAGTTCTGGGTTGGTAAGACTGTGACAAGTGTCCTGGTTCAGTTTTTTATGCTGCCATCAAACAGACTAGCATAAACATATATGAACCCTAGTATGGCTAAAAGGGTTATTCTGCTCCATCTAAAACTGGGACCAGAGATCCACGTTGGAGCACAGACCAGCTCTGTACCCTGCTGGAGGAGTATCACAAGGTTGCCATGAGGTTTTCCATCCATTTTAAAGTTGTTTTTTTG
Organism: Cabassous unicinctus; assembly: GCA_029593785.1. Classification (NCBI taxonomy): domain Eukaryota; kingdom Metazoa; phylum Chordata; class Mammalia; order Cingulata; family Chlamyphoridae; genus Cabassous; species Cabassous unicinctus. The sequence continues at coordinate 41,226 of JAQZBX010008832.1, read as the reverse complement.
AGTCCGCATTTGCTCAACTACTAAAATCCTTTGTTTTCCAGAGCTCTGAGAAAGATGGTTCTGTCAGATTTTACTTCTTATTTGAAGCTCCTTTGGGGGGACAGAATCCTAGAATGTCTTACTCTGCCTTCTTGGTGATGTCACCCTGCTCACCAGGCTATCCTGAAATATGCCAGGGTATTTAGATATAAAATGAGATCGTGAAAAGGAAGGTGCCTTAAAGATCCTGAACACCATGACTATCACTTAGGAAAGCCTGCTGATGCCATTGGTGACACCACACCCTAACTTAAGAGCTCAAGCCGTAGCACATCACTGCTAGTCTGCAGGAAGCAGGAGGAAGGAAAAGAAAAAGTAGATGCTTTCAGTAGCCCAAGGGATCAAGAGGCAGAGAGATTTGTGAAAGGAAGAGAACAAGTGGAGAGCTGGGGAAATGCTAATCCTCCTTTTTGAGCCGCAGGTAGAAAACACCAGCACTTAGTAGACTTCCACCACCCGCCCCCATCCCCAGGTTGGTAAGAAGCAGGTGCTGCACTAAATAGGATTAGCATTTTTATTAGTAGGTGGTAATTATAACTGATTGTAATTTGTTGTTTCATTTTTGAATCTGAATGGCCCAGAATACAATTACTATATTAGATTTCCTCATGCAAAAAACTATTTTGTAAACAAATAAATGGCATCTTTATGAGTCAGCTTGAGTAATCCCCATATGTGGGGAGATGTGATAAAACAAACTCGAACATCGGGTGAGATTCATGGTGGTGCAAAGGTAGGCATTTCATTCACGTGAGCCGGGAAAATGATAAAATTTATCTCAAGTCACACACATGTTTGATTCATTAGTAATTGATGAGATAAAAAATAAGAGCCATTTCCAGTGGAACCAAATTTTAAATATAGCATTATGTAGTTCTATAACTACCTGTGGACTCAGACACATCACTGAAACCTAAAATAATATCCCACGTGGAGGCTTAAGATCAGTAGTCATAAGCACTGGAAAAACCTGTGGAAGAGGGACCCAGTCACTTTGACTTTAGATCAGAAAGGCATCTTTGACTTTTTATTTGGAAGAAGAACTGAGGCCTAGACAGGTAAAAATCGTGACAACTTTGGAGTTATTCGTTGAATAGGGTGTTAAGAGAAGTGGAAAGTATGAGGGAAGCCAGTGAAAAAAACAGAAGAGGGAGTATGTTCTTTGAGGTGACCTAAAACTCAGAAGAGGAGAAATTGCTAGAATTCTTAGACCTCTACATTTGATATGTCTGCAAGAAAACTTGCTCATTTCTTTCAAGTAAATAAATAAACTTCTGAAATGGCAGGCTGCTTAGGGAATACACCTGCCTCTGAATGCTTAACAAGAATAATTTTGGATTATTGTGTTGCAGTTGTCAGCTCTCTTTTTAAAAAGCCAGCAAAGCAATGCAGACTCCTTTCTTCTGGAAACAAATGAGGTTTTTACCAACATCTCAGTGACATCTGGTCTGAATGCCATAGCATCACCTTCTTGTGGAGAAAAGAGGCTCCTAGTTAAAAGGCAAAGCTTTGAAGGGCTAGCATTTATTACCTTTACCTCTGCCTCAGATTCATGTTAGGGGGGAGAAAAAAACATAACCCACTTGCTTCTGCTTTAACATTTGGACAAAGATGAGAGGAGAAAGGTGCAGTATCTAAACACTATAAACACTTTTCTCCAGGGATTTCATGAAGGCAGGGAAAAATGCTTAAGAGTATTCATTCCTTGACCCCTAGCTGATAAATTTCATTTTCTTTCTTGTATGAATAACTTGCTCTGGACAACCTAGGAAATGCTATCATTTATAGACCTTATAATTTTAGAGTTGAAAGAGACATTTGCGAGCTCTCTTCAAATGGCCCTGTTTAAAAGAAGAGAAAGCTAAGGTTCATTGTACCCAAGGTCAGGGCGTAGTTAGCTAGTGGAGGCGGTGCTAGATTCCAGCCCAGCTGACCTGCCCACTGGTCCAGGGCTGACCTTTGGCTCTCTTCTTGATGAGGATGGAGCATGCAGCAGTTCTGTTTGGGGCTAGCTGACTGTGGCATCTTACCAGCTGCTTTGATGAGCGCTGCCTGGGGCAGAAAAAGGGATCCCTTTCATGAAACACTGGTCCCTAATTGAATAACCATTGCCATGCTCAACATCGGTGGTTTAATTAGTTGTTTAAACGAGTAGCAAGAAATAGTACTTACCCAACAGGCTTTTCCCCTTGCTCAGCTTCTGAATCCTGTTCATTTCATTCTGACAAGGGAGGCCTAAAAAATAATTTATGAAAGTCAGTTTCCAGATGGTGTGGGATATAATCTCTAATGATTGGTTTCATTCTTGATGTGAAATGTAGACAATGACACACCTGGGAGTGGAATAGTTCCATATGCTATTACTATATGGGAAAACAAGTTTAGGCCATTAGTGTTACTAACTAAAAAAAAAACAAACACCTCTTACTGTGGGGTACTTAAGTATTTGGGGGCTACTTGCATTGTACAGGAATTTTTTCTTCCTACCACCAACACAAGTAAATACCAGGTGTCTAATAGGTGATTTGCTAATATAGTTTCCCTTTATATTAGGAGGTATATACTAGCTAAGGCTTCTACGGTCTGAGAATGGGGTCAAGACTTATTAGTGGGCTAGTGTTCTGAATCCACAGACCAACTAACCAGAAGGTGACAAATACTTAATCTAGGGAAGCGGGTGTGGCTCAATGGATAGAGCTCCCGTTTACCATATGGAAGGCCCCAGGTTTGCCTCCCGGGGCCTCCTTGTGAGGGCAGGCCGGCCTGTGCGGCCTGGTGGGCTGATGCAGCAAGACCTCACAGCAGGAAGCGGGTGTGGCTCAATCGATAGAGCCCCCGTTTACCATGTGTGAGGCCCTGGGTTCGCTTCCCGGGGCCTCCTTGTCAGGGCAGGCCGGCCTGCGTGGCCCGGTGGGCTGATGCAGCAGGACCTCACAGCAAGGGGGAGATAAGCAGACACGGAAAAAACACACAGCAAATGGACGCAGCAAACACAAGCAGCAAGGGGGGATAAATAAATAAATAAATCTTAAAAAAAAAAAAAAAAATACTTAATCTACCACAGGTCTTGCTACAGTGAAGAAAGAGGATTAGGATGGCTGCTTTGGGTCTCATGGCTCACTACCTGAGGAAAGGAAAACCCAGGCCTCAAGGAACAATTACTAAGATACAGAAGAGATCTAGAGAGGCAGGAGTGTAGCGGTTAAGAGTGAGACCTAAATAAATCTTGGCTCTGCCACCTCCTTGCTGGGTAAAGTCTCTTTACCCCACTTGGCCTCAGAGTGAAGGACGGATGCAGTGAAAGCTATGTGGCTAAGTACAGTGTATAAAACTGTGTGGTGCCCTTTTACCTCTCTAGAGAAGAACTGACTTCCATTTCCAAGCAAAAAGAAAAGTGACTTCATTAATTAGCTTTAGAGTTTTACCAAGACTTGCATTTATAGACCTTGTGGCTCATGGTTCTCCAGGCACTGGCAGAGGTGTTTGGATTCCCAGTGTTCTTACCTTTGGCTTACATTGCCTCTTTCTCGAGGCCTCACACTTGCATTAAGACATCTGTGCACCTATTTACATCTTACATCTATCACCCTGCAGATTTCACAGTGCCACCTGGTTTTGCTGCTTGCTTTCTGGAGAAACTGGTTGTAAAAATACATTTTATTGACTTCTGGTTTTAAGACGCTTTCAGAGTAAAGGAGAAAGATACCAACTGAAAACAAAGAAAGGAGAAACAAACTCCACCTGTGATGATAAAAGGTCACATTTATTATAATAATTAGCATTTATTGAATTCTTAAAATGTGTCAGGCAATTGTCCTAATTAATGTAATAATCACAATAACCATATGAGGTAGATACCATTATTTCCCCTATTTTGCAAACGGAAATCTCATCTTTGTAACTATGCAGAAAGAAAAAGAGAAAAACTGTAGTATGTCAAGCACTGTTTGCTCCTGAGAAAAGCAGGAAAATCAAAATCATTCATACCAACACCACAGCAGACAGTTTTACTATGAGGCAGGTTATTTCCTGCTAGCTGCAAGTACTGATCCTTCCCCCAGTTGTCCCACAGCAATTAAAAAACTCTACTTATTGAGAATGTAATGGTGTATTGTGTATAAAATACTTAGTATAATGACACAGAACAAGTGTTCCTTTATAAATGTCTGCTATATTGCTGTTTCATTATTTTTGTTTTCCTGAGAGTTGGTCTATAAATTTTGTCAAATCTTAAAACAAAAAAACTGTACTTATTGAAAAATAAGGAAAAATGAATATCTACTAAACAATGCTTCAAGAAAAGCAGTGGATAGCAATAAGACGAAACTCCAGATGAAGGATTCATATCAGAAGATTTGTGCTGCTGAGAAGATGAAAATAATTACCAAAGATTTCTCTATGAAGTCAAAGGACCTAATAAAAAAATAGACTCTGCAAGATGAGTTTAATGCAAAGATGCAAAGTTTCAAGGATAAAAATGACACAGAAAGAGGAAATTGAGCAAGAAATAAAGGCTACATACAAAGCAATAAAACTTATATGAAACACTCATGTTATTCATGTTCCTGAGAAGAGACCAATCAAATGGAACAATAAAGTTTTCAAAGATTCCTGAAAATATAATTAAAAAAAAAAAAAAGATTAAATTCTGGAGCTCAAAAGTGCTCATCTCAAGAAAAAGTGAGTGAGAACAAAACTGAAACATGTCCTAGGAAATTAAAGTCATTGAAAGGTAAAGAAAGAAACTTTCTGGTTTCTAGGTAAATGACAGCCTCACTAATAAAAGGAAAAAAGCTAGAGTGGTTTCACATTTTCCTATAGCTACATCCAATGCTAGAATAAAAATTATCAGGAAAAGAAACTCTGACTCCAAGAAGTTAATACTTAATGTTGTTAAAGTATAAAGTAAATAGAAATATTTTCAAACCTTCAGGGAGTAATTCAGGGACTATAATTGCCATGAGGCTTTTTGGGGGAAAAAAAGCCTAAAATTTAAGCCTAGCAATAAAATTAAAGAATAATTAAAAAACCAATGAACAAATAATCCTACCACCTGAAAAGTTTAAAAGTGTTCTCTCAAACAGTTATTGGATCAAAAAGGCACACCTAGCCTTAATTGAAGATTATCTACAAATTAACCATAATAAAAATATCAGATTTCAATGTCAACCATCAATAACTAAAGGAGTGCTTTAAAGAAAATGTTTAGCCTCAAATACATTAATAAGCAGGAAAGAATAAATGATTCACTTTCCTCAAAGTGTTAGATAAAATAACAATACAATAAATGAAAGAAATGTGAAAGTAAAATAGAGAAATCCCAGAACTGGGTTTGGGTTGGGGAGGAAGGTAGTGAGAACCTAACAACAACAACAAAAAAAAACAAAGGGTCTGATAGGAAAATGGAAGAAATACACAAAATGAGAAGATGTAAACAGGGGTGGGGGACCGGGAAGAACTAGAACAAATCCTAGATGCCATGCAATGCCGCAGGTGGGAATCCTGACTTCTAGAGCAGTTGCTAAAAGGGCTGCCTGGCCAGAGACCTCTCCTGTGGCCAGGCAACCAGCAAGGAACTGCACTCTTGAAGCCCTGGTATTGCAGCCTCAGGTGAGCATTAGCACTTAGGCTTTGCCTCTCTGAGACTCTGCGCTCTAAGGTAATCAGACGAGGACCACATGATGTTATGTGAACTTAAGCCTAGAGCTATCATTATGCTTAATCTGAATCACTACAAGCATTTCTGGTAAAGTAAAAAACATGGCTATTATTTAACATTGATTTGGCGGTGCTAGCTAATGCAAATAGAAGAGTGAAAGAAATGAGGTATAAAAATTGAAAAGGAAGATAAATAATTATCACTATTTGCAGATGATATTGCACACCTGAAAAATTCAAGCAAATCAACCAGAATAACTATTATAAACAAAATGAGAATTTAGCAAGGCGGCTAGGTACACAAATAATATTGAAACCACTGCCAGTGAGGAAACATAATGGAAAATTACAATGGCAACAACAATAGATACAAGGAAAGTACAATATAGGAACAAAAAAGTGCAACTTCACTGTTTGATAGGTCCTGTTCTAGGACAACAGGGTTCAATATTATATAGCGATCACTTCTCCCTGGATTAATCTAATCTTACCTGGTTCCAATAATTACCAACAGGAACTTTTAAAATAAGATAAGTGGATTCTAAAGTTCAGAGAGGAAAAGCAGTATATATGAATTTCCAGGAAAATTCTGAAAAAAAAGATTAAGAGCAGGAAAGGGTAGCCCTACTAAGATTTTAAAACATGTTTAAAACAACTGCAATTTAAATACTTTGGAACTGGTTTATGAATAGTTAGATAAATAGGACAGAGTATCCAGAGATAGACAAATATATATAGGAGTTTTAAATATAATAAAAGAAGCATTTCAAATTGGAGGGAGAAAGGTAAGTCAATAAATGGCAGAAGGGCACCTGGATAACCATGTAGGAGTGAGGGCTGGTTCCCTAATTGTCCATACACCAGAATAAAATCCAGTGTGATAGGAGAGTAAAATAAACAACATCAGCACCACCACGCCAAAAGGAGTGCAGAACAGAAGAGAATTGCTTTGCTGTCTTAAAGTGGGGAAATAAATTTTTAAGCTTAACCATAAGCTTTATGGCTTCTAAGAAGCCATAAAATAAGATTGAGAAATTTGGATATCTTAAAAATTTTCTCTAGCAAAATTACACAAAATCAAAGTTGGGGATTTAAAAAATTTCAAAACTTATGACTGAAAAAGTTACAATGCCCTTAATATAGAGAGTTCTGAGAGGAGCCAAGAATCGCCGGCAGCCAATCTTCAGGAAGAAAGCATCACCCTGACAGTGCCCTGATTTGGACATTTTCCTGGACTCTAACCACTATAGCAAAATACAACCCTGGGCACTTCAGGGAAGTATAAATCAAAACGTAATATTTGGAGGATGTCAAATATTACAATATAAGATAGCCCCTGAAAAAGCCTCCCCAGAGATTTAACGAATCAAAGGACAAATCCCATTTGCTTAGAACTCTGGAGGACAGTAGAGACTGGAGAAGGACTCTGAAGATGCTGAATTGAGGAAACAAAAATCTCAGGCAGAAGAGTTCTAGTCCCAGTTCCCATTCCCTCCCCCTCACTTGGTCTTGCAAAGGCAGCATGGCCCAGCTCCCTCCCACCAGGGAAAAGAAACTAGACTCACAACAAAGTTAGTACTCCATGCCCATTGCCTATCCAAGCGCAGGGACCCAAGACCTCAGAGACCCAGGGCAGAACATAAAAGGGCCCCAAAGGGCAAAACAAACTAACAAAAAACTTGCAAATAAAATCCAACAGCACATAAAAAGAATTACGCACCATGATCAAGTGGGTTTTATGCCAGGTATGCAAGGGTGGTTCAACATATGAAAATCAATTAATATAATATATCACATCAGCAAAATGAAGGGAAAAAGCCACATGATCACCTCAACTGACTCAGAAAAGGCATTTGATAAAATTCAGCATCGTTTCTTGATGAAAACACTTAGAAAAATAGGAAGAGAGGTGTATTAGTCAAAGGGGTGCTAATGCAAAATACCAGAAACCGGTTGGTCTTTATAAAGGGTATTTATTTGGGGTAGAAGTCCACAAATACCAGGCCATAAAGTGTACATTTCTTCCCTCACCAAAGTCCATTGCCACGTGTTGGAGCAAGACAGCTGCCGACCTTTGGCAGAAATCGGGCTTCTTGGGTTCCTCTCTTCCCAGAGCTGTGTTTCTCTCTGGGCTTGGCTCCTCTGTTTCCTCCACAAGGTCAGCTGTAGACTATGAGGCTCTCTAGGCTTTGCTTCTCTCCACAAGGCCAGCTGTGAAACTGTCAGGCGAATGGCTCCTCTCTATGCCAGGGCTTGCTTTCTTTCCTCATGACCAAGCTCCTCAGTCTGCTAGCCTCCTTGGGCTCCAGCATCAAAACTCCAACATCAGAACTGCTCTCTCTGTCTTTTGCCTTGCCTTTTATATTTGATTCCCCCACACACCAAGGGGTGGGGCTCAATGCCCTACTGACTTGGCCCAATCAAAGCCCCAATTATAACTTAATCATGACCAGATGAACAGATCAGTTTACAAGCATAATCTAATATAGAGTTTTGGAATTCATAATTACATCACACTGCTTTCTCACCATAATAAAGGGCATATATGAAAAACCCACAGGTAACATCATACTCAATGGTCAAAGAGTGAAAGCTTTCCCTCTAAGATCGGGAATAAGACAAGGATGCCCACTGTCACCACTGTTATTCAACATTTTACTGAAAGTTCTAACTAGAGAAATTAGGTAAGAAATAGAAATAAACAACATCCAATTGGAAAAGGAAAAAGTAAAACTTTCACTATTTGCAGATGACATGATCCTATATATAAAAAGCCTTAAAAACCTAAAACAAAGCAACTAGAGCTAATAAATTCAGCAAAGTGGCAGGGTACAAGATCAACATGCAAAAATCATTAGGGTTTCTATACACTAGTAATAATCCAGCTGAGGAGGAAATCAAGAAAAAAAAGTTCCATTTACAATAGTAACTAAAAGAATCAAATATCTAGGAATACATTTAAACAAAAATGTAAAGGACTTGTACACAGAAAACCACAAAACATTGCCAAAGCAAATTAAAGATGACTTAAATAAATGGAAGGACATTCCATGTTCATGGATTGGAAGACTAAATTTTGTTTTTTAAGATGTCACTTCTACACAAATTGATTTACAGATTCAACACAATCCCAATCAAATTTCCAAAATGGAGAAACCAATTATCAAATTTATTTGGAAGGGTAGGGGCCCCGAATAGCCAAAAACATCTTGAGAAAGAAGAACAAAGTTGGAGGACTTACACTTCCTGACTTTAAAGCATATTACAAAGCTACAGTGATCAAAACAGCATGGTACTGGCACAAGGATAGATATATTGACCAATGGAATAAGCTTTCAGGGAAATGCAAATCAAAACCATGAGATTTTAGGTACAGCTGTTGTGGAAGACAGTTTGGCAATTCTTCAGGAAGATAAATATAGAATTGCCATATGACCAGGAAGTCCTGCTAATAGGTATATACCCAGAAGAATTGAAAGCAGGTACTTGAACAGAAATTTCAAGAGGCATTATTGGTAATTGCCGAAAGTTGGAAGCAACCGAAGTGTCCATCAACTGATAAGTAGATAAATGAAATGTGGTATATATACACTGGAATATTATTCAGCTGTAAAAAGGAATGTAGTCTTGATGCATGCAACAACATGCAACTTGAGGACATTATGCTGCATGAAATAAGCTAGGCACAAAAGGACGAACATTGTATGAGCTAATTGATATGAGCTAATTATAATAAGCAAACTCACAGAGTTGGAATCTAGAATATAGGTTACTAGAGGATAGATTGGGGTAGAGAATGGGAGCTGATGCTTATTAATTTGTACCAAATTTCTATTTAGGTTGATCGTAAAGGTTTGAAAATGGATGGTGGTGATGCTAGCACATTATTGTGAGTGTATTTAATATGCTGAATTATGTATGATGTGGTTGAAAGAGGAAAGTTTTAGGTCGTGTATGTTACTAGAATGAAAGTTAGAGATAAAACATGGGACTGTATAACACTGAACCCTGCTGGGGAAAATGGACTGGGGTTCAAAGTACAAGTGTAAGAATGTTTTTTCTGTGTGTGTGTGTGTGTGAATTATAACAAATAAGGCAGTAATGCAAGGTGTTAATAATAGAGTGGTATATGGGAAAATACACCTAATGTAAACTAAAGACTATAGTTAATAGTACTATTTTAATACTCTTTCATCAATTTTAACAAAGTACTACACTAATGCAAAGTGTCAACAATACAGGGGTATATGGGAAACATTGTATTTTTATGTGACTTCTTTTAAAACCTACAACTTCCCTAATTAAAAATATTTTTTAAAAGGCCATTATTGGGACATAAGAAAAATTGGAATATGGGATGTAAGCTTTATATCAGTGTTAAATTTCTTGAACTTGATAACTGTACTTTTAAGGTGATTGCATAAGTGAATATCCTTGTTTGGAAGTATTGTGTTCAAGAAGTATGATGTGTGCAATCTGCTCTCAAATGATTAGTAGATAGATAGGACAAAGGTGGCAAAATGTTAAAATGGTGGATCTGGGGGTGTGGGGGCATGTTGGATTTCTTTGTATAGGGTTTGTATTATTTTTGCAACTGTCCTGTAAGTTTGAAATTATTTCAAAATAAGTTTAAAATATAAAAAATATATCAAAAACTAATATTGGAAACATTTTTAATATTTCTTCCCACTATAAACTGGGAGCAATCGTATGCTACTATTAAAATTGAGTTGGTAGAAAAGTATGGAAGTTTGCAAAGGCTAATCCAGGTTACACTCACAGCTCATGCCCTTCCTTGTAGTTGCTGTAGACTGCATGGTGTTGTAGAGAGCCTGCACAAATTCCAATCGTTTTCTATTAAGATTGCTGTTTAAATTAATTTAAGACATTTAATCCTCTGTATCTAGCCATTAAAATTAAAGTGTTACATGCGCAATTTGTAAGTTTTCACCAGTTTTCCTTTTACTTCCTGAAATCCATTTTGATTTAGAAATACAATATGTTTGGGATTTGAAATTTAAAAAAATTCTTATTCCTTAAAATATATATAGATATAGAGAAAGGGTTCTTACTAAAGAAACAACCAAGAGTCTAATAGAAAAAAATGTTCAAAGAACATATTTCAAGGAAAAGTAAATTTGTATCTCAAACATGTAAAAGAATGCCCAACCTAACTAATAATATGAGAAATGAAACATAAGGAGATACAAATTCTTGTTCCTCAATTTGGCAATGATCAAAGCAGTTAATCTTATATGTTTTTGGTAAAAGCAAAAATTGGTACAACTTCTTTGGAGGGCAAGTTGGCAATATTGTTCCAATTTTAAAATGAACATGCCCTTTTGACCAGTGATTCTGCTTTTTGGAATATATCTTGTATAAACACACATTTACATTTACACAGTTTTTACTGAATGCCCTTTTGTAATGCTGTGGCAGTTTGAAATTATTTTATGAAAATAAAATGAGAAAGATTATATTTGTAAGCTAATCTATTACTCTGGGTGTGATACCCTTTGATTGCATTAAATTCAGTTGAGGGGCCTTTGATTAGCTTACTGATAAGATCACTTTAGGGCTTTTGATTGGTTAGTGAGGTGTGACTCAGGTTGAGTCTTTGCGCCCTTGCTGGGTCTGATATAAACAGAAAAACAGAGACTCACTCAGACCAACACAGCAAGAGAAAGCCGTCATATTTGATTCTGTAATGTGAGAGAGAGGACTGCAGGAAAACAGAAGCCCCCAAGAGGCTCAAAGAGCTAAAGCCTAGAAAAGAGACAAGTCCTATGCCTGTTGCTCACAGCTAAGCTCCAAGACACAGTAGATTCTGGAGGGGAAGGCAGAGACCTCCGCAGAGACCAGAGGCCATCTTGCTTTACCACGTGGCAACAGTGCCAGGATCAAGAGTAGCTGACTTTAGTGAGAAAGCATCTCGTATGGTGCCTTGAGTTAGACTTTTCATGGCCTTGGAACTGTGAGCTTTTACCCCAAACAAATACACTTTATAAAAGACAACACATTTCTGGTATTGTGCATCAGCAGTGCTTTTGCAAACTAAAACAGATGCCCACATTTTTTACTATCTGCATGTGTTATATGTGCATGCATGTATAATTTACTGTTAGTAGCCATCCTACTTTCCTGGGGTTGAGTTCTGCCAGTTTTATAGTATATTATCTTAGATACCTGAGCCAGGCTGGACATATTTTTCTGGACAGTTGGATTAGAATTCAGACACAAGGCATTGTCTGTTGGTCCTATGAATTGTGGACCACCACACATGGACACAAGCTCTAGGAGGCTCAGACAAAGGGAAGGGAAGCCAGACCATGCTACCCTTCCTGCAGGGAGAGTCACAGCCCTGGCCCCTGAAGTCCTCAGAATTTTCCAGTTCCTAGTCTGAATTCCCTCTGTAGGCTGACTCTCAGGTCTGACTTTGTGTTACATGAGATATCTTTTCCATATATTTCCTCAATCCTGCCTTTTTCTTTCTTGTTAGCTGGCATTTATTTATAACCAAAATATCCTTATATATAACACTCAGCATAAATCTATACTTATTTAGAGCAACTGATAAGTGTGTTTTTCTAAGGGGAACACGTGATATTGGGAATTCATCTGATAATGGGAATTATTATTCTCATTGAGAATCTCACAGTGATCTAGAGAATTATGTAGTAAAGGGGTTTCTAAACCCATTTTACAGATGAGAAACCTGAGGCATAATATGATTAAGAGGCTTTCCCTAAGAGAGGAGCAGACTGAAATAAAGGATTTTCTAATATGCCATGCTAAAAGTAGAAATCAATTTGGAGAAACCAGCCTTTGGACCTGCCATGAGATGGGATGAGTTCTTTATTCTCTAGCTATGCCCTTCTGCCTGCTGATCTCTATCTACCTCCCTGACAGGTTCTATGAGGTCCTTCCCAGCCCTAGCAAGGCTGCTCTGGCCTCTGCCCTCCCCCTACCCCCACCACCTTACCTCCAGGCTTCTGGAAGCAGTAACACCACTCATTGTTAGAGAGCTTGCCGTCCTTGAAGGAATCACAGGAGTTGAAGAGAGGCTTGATACAGGGCTCATACTTATCCAGGTAGATAGCATTGATCTCGGACTGGTCAAGCAGAAGGTCATAGTTCATATCCAGTTTGTTGAACATCCAGCCAAGGGAATCCTTGCAGATGGGCAGGATGCTGGTGTCAAACCCTGCCAAGGGAATGACATGACTCAGTGGCTGCCAAGCCTCCCGTCCCTGCCCTGTTCACTCCCCAGCTTTTTGCTCCCTGAGGTGGTTTTTGAGGTGGTTTCTTTCTCTGGTCCTGCTCTCAGTGACCCTCTACTAGAATATTACAGTCTTTTATTTTAGTGTTTTTTTAATGGAACAATTAAAAATGCACCAAAACAGAAGTCAGCATTTGAAGAAAATATCATCTAAAGGGAACAAGTCCCAGATGCTAGTTTGTCTGTAATGTAAATGAGTTTTCATTGACTAGGCTTGTTTAAAACTGGGTATGCCCAAAAGGACAAATACAAACATGGTGAGTAAGAGGAATAACTTATATTCCTGAAAACTATGCTTTCACATTTAGGAAAAAATTTTTGAAAAAAAAAAAAAATTATACAAAGAAAGGATGGCAGTAAAACAAAACTACATAATATAATACAGAAACACTGATTCTGTCCCAAAGGATTGTTAAAGCCAAGCAGAAGCCAAGCAGTCTGAACAGTAATGGCAAAGCAAGCCAGGTAACTGCCTGCTCACCATTCTTCTTTTCTGCAATTCCCCAAAGAGATATGTGACAAGGAATCCAAATCCACTCAGACAATAATTATTCATATTTCTCTGGAAGGGGGAGTAGTTTTCTTAAAGAATTATTTTGTTCCACAAATAGAAACTATATGCACTAGAATAATAACACTTGGCTTAATATGCTGGTATTAGGTCTACTGTAGACAACCTTCAGAGAAGGCATGCCCCAAATCTAAAACATTTCCTTCTTTCCAAATCAAAGGTGCTGTGCAACCCCAAGTTATTTCATAAACTGGATTTCTAGGACTAATTTTATTTTTCCAGAATAATGATGACAGTTAACTTTTGTGTTTTATGTGTTACTATATCTAAAGCACTCTTCTAAGCACTTTATAATTATTTCACTGAATGCTCGCAGCAGCCTATGAAATGGTACAATATCATCTCCACTTTGTAGATGAAAAAATAAGGCTCAAGACTTAAATTACCTGCTCCAAGTCAGACACATGTGGAACTGGGATTCAAACCCAGGCAGCCCGGTCCTGAGTCTACATTCTGGATCCTTCCGCTCCCTGGGCTGCTTTCTGCATTGCGTGGTTCTCTTGCCTTGAGGATACCCAGTTTGCTAGGGTGGGGATGGGCAGTGCAAGGGAGTGCTACAGTAGCTGCAATCTCAGGTCATGGTGGGTCATTTGAGTGACTGTCCACGTGGTTGCCCACTCCTGGGGTTCTTATCCACAGTCCAGTCGTCAAGCCTCTATGTATCAGGAGCCCTTGCTTAGTCAGCAGGATATAAGACATAACAAAGTGCACTCACCCTTTTTAAAGCAGTGTCTTCACAGAAAGCTCTTAACTGTCCAAAAGCCAGTAAAGTAAGTTCAGCACGTCCTCTGCCAAGGTCTCATAGAATGCTGTGCTTCCCCATACTGTCACTGCCTTAATTAGACTACGAACTCCCTGAGGGGAAGGGCCGTCTTGATTCCTTCACTAGCCTCCGCCAGTACAGGCACATAGTTAAGTGCTTAGTAAACATATTTGATGAGAAAAGCTTTGTAGCTGCTGCAAGGCTCACTCCTTTAAACATAAAATCTTGCCATTTTAAAATGTATTCATTTTAATAGAAATCTAGCACACCTTAGAAAATGCCCCCTTCTTCAAGAAGAGAGACCATGGAACATAAGGTAGCCTCTGACTGAAAGTCATGGCTATGACAATCCCTACGATGATGATGATCTCAGAGGCTACTGAGTTAGTGAAGACAGTTTACTCTGACACTAAATAGCTCCACATTTTTACATAGAATTTTATGTAAAATGAATCGATTTTATAGAATATAGGCTTTTTAATACACAGGACAGAGGAGTGTACTGCTGACTGAAGACCAGAAAGAAGTGTAAACTGGTTGGGCAACAGTGAAAAGGTCCAGTCTCCTACACCTTCCCTTTCCCTTCAGAAGGTTCTAGAAAAGGTAAAGCTGCATCTGGTGCCTATGGCTCAGCGGGAAACAGAGCAGCCCTTCTAATTGGCCTCGAGCAGGAGGGACCTCCTGGGTTTGCCAGCTTCTGCTTCAGAGCTCCTGGACTGAGGAAATGCCTCTCCTGGCTCTGGCCTTGGAGGTTAGCCAAGCATCATTCCTTTACTCTCCCATCACTTCATGTGCTTCAGGACATCAAAACTAAAAGT
Source organism: Cabassous unicinctus (assembly GCA_029593785.1). Lineage (NCBI taxonomy): Eukaryota > Metazoa > Chordata > Mammalia > Cingulata > Chlamyphoridae > Cabassous > Cabassous unicinctus. Next base: position 26,098 of record JAQZBX010008832.1, on the reverse strand, counting down.
CTCTTCGGGGACTCAATTTGCTTTTGGCCAAGAGCAGGTCCTTCCCAGGCTCCCCAGCTGTCTGTGGAAGTCTCCCGGGACTTCAGGCTGCTAGGAGCCGCTCTCCTGGCTTAAATCTCCTCTTTGTTGAAAGTTGTTCAGAAAGCCCATGGGCCTGGCTTTAGACCATCTGTGAAAATTGTCCACAAACTCCCAGGGAAACCTCCAGCAGGAGTGGAAAGAAACCATCTTACTCTACCATTCCCTCAGATACCAACCACCAAGGACCACTCTTTGGACACTTAGACTCTGGGACGTAAACACTACCTTTCCCTTAAAGTAAAAGATCCAAACTTAAGGTGGGCCCTCATACTTGCCCTTTGATGAAGTTTCTCCATACCTTTAACTCAAGTAATTAAACATACCATAGACCACCATTCTCCACTGCATCCCTAGATGGCTATGGGTAGCAAAGACTATCAAAAGATTAAGGAGATAATTTTAATTTGGCTGAAGACCAGATGCTGGTTAAACTTTGGATCCCAGCAGTTGCCACAGTAACTTTTTCCAGGAGCATTACTTTCAGAAATTCTTTCCAAAAAAAGTAATAATACCCTCGTGTAGGGGTCAGGGATGAGGTGTTGTATATATGAGCAACAACAATATGCTTTCATATTTTGACATAGCAATATAAAAACAGCTACCTAGAAAAGGTTGTGGCAAAACCATATGTATTTGAACAATTGCGCTGTTCAGAAATCCACTGTGCTTGCTGGTCATACCCAGTGTGGAGAAGCCTACCTCCTGCCACCTTGAGTTAAAGGCCTCGGGAAACTCCATCAAAGTAAGGGCTCACCCTGAGTTATCGCCCAATCTATAAAGATGCTGTGTGTGTTCTCTCTCAATTCAGCAGCTGGAACCAGTGGACGCAGATTGAGGAATCTGCGTTTTAATTATGGGGGAGGTAGGGCGCTTGTCTGGAAGTTTCTATGAAAACCAAAATGCAGTCTGACTAATGTACACAAAGCTATATCTTCAAAGATGTTTGCTACAGTGTTGTTTATAACAGTGAATTATTGGTAATATCTAAATGCCACAAAATAAAGGTCTAAACTGGGATTCAATGTAGCTATTACAAAGCACAATACTAGTTACTGACATGGAAAGACAGAGTATATTGCTAAATGATGAAAGTAGGTCATAAAACAATCTGCAATATATGATCCATACTTCATAAATATATATGCATATACGTGTGTGTATATTTAAGTATATATAAACAGTTTTGCTATATAATGAAAAAGACTGGAAGTATATACCACAACATGCTTACAGGGCTTAAAATAGTGGGTTATAGATTTTTTTTTTTTTTTGTATTTTTCCTATATACTTAATGTATTTTCCAAAATGTCTATAATAAACATAAACTTTTGCAATCAGAATTTTAAATACGTAAGTTGTTTTATTTCTCCCTCCTTCAAATTTTACCATTTTTCAAATTGGTGCACAGTTTAAAATAAATGTGTACACTTAATGCAGTGTTTATTTTTTTTTCACCCCAAAATGCTATTGCTAAATCAACAATGTCTACTAGGTGAGGAAATGTGATATTTAAAATGAAATAGGCAGAAGTCAAGTGGTCTTACTGCCTTGGGCTGTGTCGGAGCTGGTGGGCTTGACGACTCTGTTGGCATCCTCATGAAGCGCTCCAAACCAGTCTTTCAGCCGGGAAGCGAGGCTCCTCAACTCCTTGTCTGCGCAGGCTGGAGAAATGCAGAAGAAAAACAGTGAGTCTGTGGGCTCTCTCATGGCATTAGCTCCCTGCCTTCAGTGGGTGATGCCATTGGCAGAGCCAAGCTCAAAACAAACCTCCCTCTCCAACTACAACATAACTCCCGCCCCACTCTGAAAATACCCCAAAGGATGCTGCTATCACAGGTCAAGAGTATGGCAGAGGGCAGGCCTGCACTCCCAGAGCAAGCAGCAGCACTCAGAACATGAATTTGGACTGCTTCCGAGCTCTGACAGCAAGCTGCAGCCTTCAAAGATGGCCACGTATCCCTCTTGTTAACTGGATAGAACTGCTATTGCAGTTTTGTCAGAGAAGATCACATTTTCCACTAAATTCATGCCAAGAGATTAACACCCAGAAATTGCTAATGCTCTTAGGGAGAGGTTGCCTAGGACACCAGAAGTTTCCAGTTAATAGCAGATGCTCAAGTTTGTTTTAGCCCAAGGTTTGAATTTGTGGATTTGGCCTGTATTTCTGGCCTTTCTACAGACTTGTTCTTGACTCCCCACTATAGATGGAAGGATGCTTTCTCCATGGAAGGGTGCTCGCTATTTGTAGCCCATCCATAACCCTCCAGTCCATTTTTTAGGGTATGACAGAGTAGTAATTGGGGTAGATGGATACTCCTGCTGAGAACAAGAAGAAAATCCAGGTAGGTAGGTAGGAAGGAAAGAAGGAAGGAAGGAACAGGCTGTTGAAGTCCTCATAGAGTACTGAGGTAAGGGAAATGAGAGGAAAAATCCCAGAGAAGGGGAAACTGCACAGAGAAAGGAGCTGCCCCCATCCCAGCACCCCGTGTCCTCAGGACATCTGGTAACTCTGGGTACTGAGGATCCTGGCAAAGGATTCAGGCAATGGGCAGCTACCAAGAGGCAGGAAAACCAACAGTGGGTTTAGTGGCCTTTTTAGCATTTAGAGGGAAAGAAATTAGAGACCTGAGTGGCTAAATTCCCAGTGAGTAAGAAGGAACAAAGACCTGAACCCCACAAATGCTTTTCCCAACTTCAAAAGCTGCCCAAGGCAGGTGGCTAAACGGCAGGCAGAATGTTGCTACAATGCAGAGCTGAGTTCCGACCCTCTCTTGGTGCTGAGGAGACTTAGCCATCAGAACCTGCCAGAGAACACTCCAGGCCTTCCATTGAAGGTCCTGGGGGCAGGGACGAAGGAGAAGTAGACAGTCTCACCAAAACCTCAATCCAGGCTTGAGTCTGCACAAGCCCTGACTGAATTTAGGTGATCAGCCCATCTGTCCCTCTCACAAAGGACAGGATGAATCCTCTCTGGAAAAAAATAATACCATACAGATCCTCTGTGCACTTTTTAAAATTTTATTGTGGTGACATGTCTAACATAAATTTTGCCATTTTAAATTTTACAAGTCAGTGGCATTAATCACAGTCACAACACTGTGCTACCATCACCACTATATATTACCAAAACTTTTCATCACCCCAAACAGCAGCTCCACTCCCAGTAAGCAGTAACTCCCACTTCCCCTTCCCCCAATGCCTAGTAACCTGTAAATTTGCCTATTCTAGATATTTCATATAAGTGGAATCATACAAGCTTTGTTCTTTTAAAATATTTTTAAATAGAGAAATTGTGGGTTTACAGAAATATCATGCATAAAATATAAGATTCATATATACCACCTTATTATTAATGCCTTGCATTTGTGTGGTACACTTGTTACAATTGATGAAAGTACATTTTTATAGTTTTACTATTAACTATAGCCCATGGTTTAACTTAGGGTTCACTGTTTGGGTTGTAAAGTCCCACGGATTTAAAAACATTTTTTTATTTACATAACATATATACAAGCCAAAATTTCCCTTTAACCACATTCAAATATATAATTCAGGGCTGTTGACTACATTCACAATGTTATGCTACCATCACCACCATCTTTTACCAAAACTTTTCCATCATCCCAAATAGAAACTCTGTACATTTTAAGCCTTAACTCCCTATTCCCTACCTCCACCCCATGCCCTGGTATTCTATATTCCAGATTCTAACTCTATGAATTTGCTTATTCTAATTATTTATGAGTGAGATCATACAATATTTGTCCTTTTGGGTCTGGCTTATTTCACTCAACATGATGACTTCAAGGTTCATTCACGTTTTTGCATGTATCAGAACTTCAGTCCTTTTTAGGACTGACTAATATTCCAGTGTATGTATATACCACATGTGTTTATCCATTCATCAGCTGATGGACATTTGGGTGCTTCCATCTTTTGACAACTGTGAATAATGCCGCTATGAACATCAGTGTGCAAATATCTGTTTGAGTCCCTGCTTTCCATTCCTTTGGGTATATATCTAGAAGTGAGATTGCCAGGTCATATGTTAATTCAATACTTAACTTTCTGAGGAACTGCCAAACTGTCTTCTACAACAGCTGATACATTTTACATTCCCACCAGCAATGAATGAATGTTCCTATTTCTCCATATCCTCTCCAATATTTATAATTTTGTGTTTTTTATAGTAGCCATTCTAGTGGGTGTGAAATGATATCTCATGTGGTTTTGATTTGCATTTCCCTAATGGCTAATGAGGTTGGACAGTTTTTTATTTGCTTTTTGGTCATTTGTAGATCTTCTTTACAGAAATGTCTATTCAGGTCTTTTGCCCATCTTTTAATCAGGTTGTCTTTATTGTTGAGTTATAGGATTTCTTTATATATTCTCCTTCTGAGTCTGGGTTACTTCAAATAGCATAATGTTTTCAAGGTTCATCCATGTCTCCTCTGCTCATTTTTATAATCCATGTCTGGTATTCAATCAAGCCCATCTTTCCTTTGCCTGGCCTGGGTCTTTGTGGAGAGCAAATTTTCCCGACCCTCAAGCATCAACAGGGACATGTCTTTCCCCACTTCCATACTAGAGGGGAGCGCTGTGGAACCCAAGCATTCTCACTTATGGCTGCTGCCTTCATCCCAGGCCAGGACTGAGACTAAACCCTGCAAAGCCTGGAGTGAATGTTTGTCCATTGTTTACATCTAAGTTGTTTACGACCTCAAGACCCTGCCTTGCTTTAACCGCTAGGGCATGACTGTACTTTGAAAACCAGCCAGGAAATAGCACTGATAAGTGTCTTGACAGACAAAATATAGCAAAATATAACAGTTCTGGAGCCACACTGCCTGGACTTGAGTCCCAGCTTGACCACTGGCTGGGGAACCTCAAACAAGTGACTTAACCTCTCAGAGCCTGTTTCTCCTTATCTGTAAACCTAGATAATAACATCATTACATGACTATAAATCAGACAATGTGTGTAGTGTTTAGCAAAGTGTATGGTATATAGTAAGTACTCAGTATGTGCAAACTGTGATTTTTATTACCATTACTGTTATTCTATACAAATCCAATGTTTTTAAATGGAAGATTTACAGGTAAGCTTAGAGCAAATATCACAACATTCAGAAAACCAGTAAGACAAATGCATTTAATGAAACTGACTTGGGCCACATAGGAAACAGGTAAAAATGGATACAATTGCTACTGGCCACATATAGCTGTTGGATTTTAAATTAATTAAAATGGAATAAAATTAACATTCAGTTCCTCACATTCCCTACTCATATTTCAAGAGATCAATAGTTTAGGTGGCTAGTGACTTCCATGTTGGATAGTACAGATATAGGATATCTCCATCATAGCAGAAAGTCCTACTGGGCAGCACTGGATGGAGTTAGCTATAATTTTGGGATTGCCAGCTTTCTGGAGGTTGTGCCTCCACCCTTTCCCTGCAGTCTTTAAAGATGGGCTGGGAAAGAAGATAACAAGCTCCTCCAGCTCCTTCAGGTCAGGAACCAGCATCTCAGGCTAAGCCATGCCCACTGAGAGGAAGGGAAGCAGTTGTTGTGGAAGGCTGAGATTTACGGGCGTCTCTGTCCAGGTACCAAGACCAGTCCTCGGAAGCAGGCACACCCCGACATACTTATTGGCCCCAATGCAGAGCTTCTGGAGAGATCTAGCACTTACTTTTCTGACGCTGCACAGCTTTAAGGCAGTACGGATGTGGCCTATTTTTCTGAGAGGAATGGGATATGGACTCTATAGTCAATCTACATTTGAAAATGGAAAATTAATAGCATCTATTTCTTCTCCATTGCCATGCACACCATCTATTAGAAATGTTCTTTGAGCAGAGAAAATTGCCAAGTCAACTTGGAAAGGCAATGAATCCCCATCTCACCCTGCAGGATAAATTAGTGAGTCATGTTTAACTAAACCCTGACAGATGTGCAGGTAATCTATATCTTTAGAAGACTGCTGAATTTCTTACAGGTTTTCCAAAGTACATAGGCTTTGGATGGCTGATGAAAGGAAGTACTGGAATCTCAAAAGAGTCCATCTATCACTCAGGCAGGGACAAGTCCACAAGCAGGGAGCCACTGGTATAAGTAGAGAGAGATCAGAAAGCCGTAATGGAGATGGGAGGCACTCACTTACGGGGTCGTTCACTCATGGTGTCCTCAAACAAATGGTCCCCATGAGAAGAAAGTCAGGCACAGGCTGCCTGGAGTTTGATACATCCCAGAAAATAGTCACAGAGGCAGCCCTGCAGAGAGCTGTTTGTTCAGATTTGGTATTCCAGCCACAACAAGAAAGCAATGAGAGAAAAATGCTTGCATTTTAAGGTGCCTATCCCCACTCCAGATAAAGGTATGGTCTGGAGATTAATCATTTCAGAAATGGGGGACCCAAAGGGTACATCCTGTATGCTCAGTTCCTTCTTGTGGGGGAAAAAAGGAAAGCCATCTCCACCTGCCATTCTGGCACCGCCTGAGATGGGTCGATCCTTGTGGCTTATGGAGCCCGGTGTGTGGCTGGCTCCCCACGTCGCCTGGGGAGGAAGCAGGGCTCTCAGGCCACCAGCACCAGAGTCTTCAGAGGAAAAGATGGCGCTACCTCAGGGGAGGGTTTGTTCACTCACAAAGAACTATATTACCTTCCTGAGGGAATAAGTGTCAGCCAGTCCTCTTTGTTCCTCTCATTTTCCAATATATTCTCTCCTGCTCTGCACCCTGGCTTCAGGCTCCCAGTCATCTCTGCCCTGCACCCTGCTTCTCGTTGATGTTTCCCCAGTTGCCTTCCTGTTTTCACAGGCTGTTCCGTATCCTTCTTACATAACCTCCCTCTGCTCCAATACGGCTGGTGTGTCAGCAGCACATCTGAGACTCATCGACCTCCAATCTGTGCCTCCTCCAGTATTCAGAAAATGGTACCACCAGACACACTCATTTCCTCAGAGCAGACACTTGGGCACTGTCCTGGACCCCTCTGCCTCTCTCACCCTGCCTGTTAGTTGACCACAGAAAGTTCTACCTCTGAGATCTCACAGGCTCCCCTGCTTCTCGCTCTCTCTGCCTTCATCCCATCCCACCTTACCACCCACACCTCCCACCCAGACAGCCACAGCATTGGTCTCCCATCTTGCTCCCCACATTATCAGATCCGTTCAGCAGCCAAAGCGATCTTTCTAAAGTGGACATCTGATCAAAGCACTTGACTGCTTGAGCCGCTTCAGAGGCTCCCAAGGACTCATAATGTGAACTGATGGCCTGTGGGATCTGATCACCATGGATCTTGCAGCCTCTTTTCTATATTGTCTCCTCCCCAGCGTCCAAGTCCCAGCCTTATCACCCTTCCCACACACTTTTCTTCTTGAAACACACCTCTCCTCTTTGCCTCGCTAATACCAATTTCTCGGTCTCGGTTTTCAGGTCACATTCTATTAGAGGACTTTCCTGACCTTCAAACTAGGAGAGTCTTCCCCCTTTTATATGCTCTCAATGCATTGCTCCTCTGATGGCACTCATCACACCTGTAATTTCTCATCCAATGCCCACCTGTACCTCTGGATCACAGCAGCATAAATCAGGTCCTGAGTCTGCCTCAGCATTGGAGGCCCAGCATCTAATGCAGTCATTTCTTGGCATGAAGGATCTTCTCAATACATAATTACTGCCTGAACATAATTGCTACCTTTGTAAACTTCAATTTTTCCATCTGCAAAATGGCATGACAAGGTTTAGCTCATAGCATCGTTGCATGGAATGAGATGAGATAGTGCCAGTAATACATAGCTCACAGGTGCTGGCATATAGCAGGGCCTTGATAAATTTGTGTTCTGTTCTATCCACATCCCAACTTTCTGAATATGTTAGAATTGTATTATTTTTTTTAAAGCCTGAGGTGATGCCTGTGATATAAAGATCAATATCTCTGTATGAATTTCATAGGTTGCAGTAGATTCCGGTTGCAATATATGTCTGCCTTCTCCCAAGTCCATAAGCTCCACGTAGGGAGGGAACAGTGTGACCTCCCCACACCTGTACTGTAAGCCCTTACCATGTGGTTTGGTGTGTAGTAGTTGTGCAAAATATATTTACTGAAAGCAGCACGAAGGAAGAACACACCAGTACAAACTCCCAAAGTTGAATAGCTATTACGTGTCTGAGGCAGGATTGGAAACCTGGGCTGCGTATCGGTGTCCATGTTTGTCAACTTGCTGGGCCATCCCTGGATAGGCTTCTTGGATAGAACGGGCTTGTGGGCAGCCAGGAGTAACTGATGTAATTAAGACACGTGGTCCATACTCTAGGTTGAAAAAATTAAAACCTCAGGGCTTCACCTGTAAAGGCAGCTCTGCCAAGGAGGCAGGTGAGGCAGCTAGCAGCACCCCACGGGGTGGAGGGAAGGAGTGTGTAAGGCTCTTGCCCTTGTTAGCTTTGGTGTGAGAACAATGGTCCTCTGGAAGGACTGTGCACAGCCTGCTGCATTCCTGTTATGCTCCCAGAAGCATGTGTCACATGTGCAACCACTGGGGATTCATTAGAGAAAAGTATAGTGCCATTGCACATTACTCCAAGATGTGGGGGGAAAAAAGCTCCCTCCTCCAAGAAAGCACAGTGCTCAGACAGAGAAGAGCCCAGGTAATTTGGTGCTCTCCCAATGGACTTTTCCTGCCTGGAAAATATGAATAAAATGCAATGAGCAAGTGTAACTAAGGCACTTGTAGCCTTCATGGAAGGTATATGGAAAGGTAATTTGGATTGCTTTTTTCCACCTGGGCACTCTTCCTCTCCCTCTCCAAGGCATGGAGCTGGAAGGGGCTTTAAGCCAGACTGGATTTGAATGCAGTGTTCTATCAAAGCCTGGGATATATCCTGAGTGATCCAGCTGATGGAGAGGGGGAAGGATACACTGTTGCCAATTCTGTCTGGCAAAGAAGACCTTACTGGTGCCCTGGTGGGTTACAAGAGACAAGGGAGGGGTGCTTTAATTTATTAGGTATTTGCTTATGGGAGGTTAAGACAGCTCCGACAGAGCTACTGGAGAGAAAGAGTGTATTGCTTCCTAACCAAGTGAGTATCAGCCGTCTAGCTCCGCCTGCTCCCTGGCAGGGCCACCTCATCATCCCTGGCCCCCCTATCCTCTCTCAGACAAAGCCAAGGATTGGTGGTTAACTGGAGAATAGCTTTCAAAAGAGGTGCTGATTTTAAAAGGGGAGAGACAGGAGCTAGGAAATCCAAGCTTCTTTGAAAAATGCTCCAAGGGCTGACACTAGATTTCCAAGCTGGTCTCAGCTTACTGATGACTTTGGGGGTTGAATGACAATCAAAAGTTCTTTCAGGGGATTAGACAGAAAAAGGGAAACCAAGGAAACAAGAGTTATTAAAATATTTAGGTGATGACATAAAGATTGGGGGTGGTGGCAGAGGACAGAAATTCTGTATTATTGTTAAAATATCTAAAAGACTGAAAGACCAATAGTGTATGTGTGTCTGCCCGTTAAAAATCCTAAACAGGGAGGCAGATGTGGCTCAAGCAGTTGAGCTCCCATCCACCACATGGGAGGTCCCAGGTTCGGTTCCTGATGGCTCCTAAAGAAGATGAGCAAGACAGCGAGCTGACGTGGCAAGCTGATGCAAACAAGATGATGCAACAAAGAGACACAAGGATGAAAACGCAATGAGACACACAACAAAGCAGGGAGCAGAGGTGGCTCAAGCGGTTAGCCACCTCCCTCCCACATGGGAGGTCCCTGGTTCAATTCCAGCGCCTCATAAAAAAGATGAACACACAATGAACAGACACAGCAAGTGCAAACAACGGGGGGGAGGGTTGGGGATGGGGGATGGGGGAGGGGACAGGAAGGAATAAAAAAACCTTAAAAAAAAAAAAAAATCCTAAACAACTGAAGCCATATTTGAATGCCCAATTGGGGACATTTGAAATTGGCAACTCTGACACACAAGCATTGTAAGATATCTGTAAACCTCTGCTAGGGAACCAATTTCCAGTAAACCCTTGTAAATCATGAAATTTTTCAGCTAAAGAGTCAAAAGAAAAATGAACCCACCTGTCACTTGGAATGACCTCTCCCTCCCACCCTAGCTTTACCAATGCTTAGCTTAGGGCTCTGGCAGAAGCTAATATGAAAACAATCCAAATTTAATTTCAACTTTAGTGCCTCCACAGGCAATTAAAGAGCTGGGCCAGCCTTGAGCTCTCTTTGGGAGCAGACCAGGAGGCCTCTCAGAAGTGGAGACCTGGAGCTGGCCATTTCAAACTAATCTCCTTTAGTCCTCCTAGGTGCTATCGTGAATAATTATTTAATAAGAGCAGTGCTGGATCAATGCTAATGTTTGCAATTAGCATCTCCTGTAAAAGGGCCAGCTGAGCCTTCTTTAAGGTGGAGAGTACTGCGGAGACAGGCTTCCTAGAGCCTGGATCCTCAGCAAACACAGGGGTGTCTTCCTGAACTGCCTTGCCCAGGGTCCCGCCTTCTCCCTCTACATTGCATTCTCATGTAGCTGGTAGCCATCGTCTACGTGTGTTTCCACACACGGGCCCGTAGGCTCCTCTTCACCAACAGGAACCAGGTACCCGTGTCATTGAATATGTGGCTCACGGCAGATGCCCAGTGTTGGACGAACGTGCAGGAACACTGTGGAGGGTGGGTGGCACCACAGGGAGTGTGCCGCGCTCCATGGCGCTTGAGAGCGCGAGAGAATGAGCAAGTCTATGATTCCCTTAGGAACGTGGAGAGTACTAGGTGGTGATTGATTCTGCTTAGCACAGTTTTAGGAGCAATAATCAGAGTCATTCTGCTTTAAAAGGATCCTGGGGAAGCAGGAAAGAGCAGTGAGGCTCTGGAGTCAGATGGAGCTGAGCTCTGCCTGTGAGTGTGGACAAGTTATATTTCCAAAGTTCAGTTTCCTCATCTGCAGAATGAAGGTAATAAAGAGAACTAGCTCCTAGGATTGTGGTGAGGATTAACTAGAATGTACGTAAGCACAAGCCTTAGCATGTAGTCAGCACTCAGTAGCTGTTGGATATGATCCCATTTGTTTGTGGACACAGGGCAGACAAAGCCATTGACCAGGTAGAAAAGTACAGGAATCCAGGTAATGCATATGGTATTTTCATATGCAATGTCCACATGAGGCCATCCAGCAAAATACTACTCTTCTTTCTTATATTTCAGAGAAGATGAGATGACATCTCCCAGGTCCTACAGATGGTAAATGGCAAAAAGTGAGATTCAAACCCAGGTCTCCTAACTTTCAGTTCACTGATCTGCTTTGGGGAACCACAATTCTACGCTCCCCAAAGGTGCCAGCAGCGGCTCTTCCACACAAGTCTCCAACGGCCACAGTGAGAGCCTCTTACACGAGATCAAGATCATGGACTGCAGGGTGAGAATCCACCACACTCCCTCCCCTGGATGCAAAAAGGCAGTCAGTGCTGTGGGTAAGAGTTCAGGCTCTTGAGTCTGACCTTCCTGGGTTTGAATTCCCAGCTCTTGGGGCAAGACACTGCTCTTTTCCGCGCCTCTGTTTTTTTTTTTTTAACCTGTAAAATGGGGATAATAATGCTAGCTACCCCATGGGGCTACGGAGAGGATTTATTGTGAAGACGAAGCTCTCAGATACCAAGAGGCATCCATTATGATCCCTTCTGAGGATCTTCAGGAGCTGGTAGCACTTAACCTTGAGAGGTGAACAGATAATATCCCAGCTGTAAGCAGTTTTACTGGCAGACATCACTAACAGGGCTTACCGAAGGGATTTTTAAAGCAATTCAAGGTGAAGCCCCTAATTGGAGACAATCTAACAGAGATTTGAGGAGGGTTATGCTTGCTCAACTTAAATGTACCAATACATGTGTTATTATATGTAATTCCAGTTTTCACTTTTCAGTGCCTAAAACACCAATATATATGCATGTTCTTTTATCCTTAGAGAACATATCGTTTTATGTAAAAACAGGCAGGAACAAAGGAATTCGGGCCCCATTATTCATGAGCTTGCTAATAAAGTCCTTCTTAAAAAGCAATCTTTGGAAGAGTTTAAAATACTGACATTAAACTTGGAGAAGACGAGTTAAGCTAATTAATGGTACAACCTACAAGCTAAGACGGATGAATTTCCCTATTAGACCCACCAAGACTACTGTTAGTAACCTGATCTGAGGAGATTTTAATGTTTCCCTCGATTCTAATGATAACCTTTCATCTGGAAAAGCAATACATTTAGAACTTGCACAATATTTGTAAATGTGCTTTAGCGGAGTAACACATATTTTCCTCCCCTAAATAATCTAGAGCAGGGAGGTTAGCTAGATGAAACAAGCATTTTCTGATAAAATCCACAGCCTTTGCTACACTCCAGGGTAAGAAAAATATTCATATACAAAATACTGGTTAGGAATACCACCCTTTGCTTTATTGCTGTTTCCCAGCCAGTGTGTATGCATTTCTCTACGTGGGAGACCTGGAGTAGATTAGCAGTGACTTTAGAAACAACAACATAACTGACAGTCTTACTGGAGGATTTCATGGCCACCAGATTTCTTAAGGCCTCAACTAGTGAAAACTAAGCAAGAGAAGTAACAACCACTGTGCTCTTGATCTTAAACGAGCAATGGCAGGCACTCTAGGACCAGGTATGCGTAACAGGTCCCTGGGAAAGTTTTGTGATGGTTGATCCCTGCATGGGCCATCCCACTTCAGAGAAGCCAGACTGGTCTTTATCCCTGTTTCCCATACGTGATGCCAGAAATTGTCTGAAAGTTACTACATTTTGTTAATGTATGAATTCTGAGTGGCTGGTGACAGTCAGGGAAGGCTTCCTGGAAGAGGCAGAATGGAGGCCTTAGAAAGGGAGAAATATTCTATTAGAGTCTTCAAAATAATGAGGAAGCCACTATGAATGATTTTTTTTTTAAAGCTTCTTTATATTCAAGATTAACTCTGCTCAAATTAAACACACCAACTTTAGCATGATTAAATCTAATTCTATATCATTTTGTGTGTGAGGGTGCACCTATATCTATAAATATATCTGTGTGTCTTCTGTATATGTTTATAAGATATTCCTATATATTACATGTTATATATGCATATATACATTCCACGGGACTTCTTCTGACACAGGCAACATCAACAGTTCCAAGACTTATTTACAAGCTCCATCAGCAAGAGGTTTAATGACAGAAAACATATTTTTAGTATACATATAAGATGAATCGCCATTCCTAATTGACAATTTGCATCCAGTTTCACCTGTTCAAATTCAATGTTCAAATCTAGGCATAATTAAATGTAATTTTACTTTCTATGTTTTTCTATACCTAAAGCACCAATATGGCACATACATTTTTACCTTAAAGATAAAATACACTTACATTCTTATTTATTCGGGCAGGAAGCCACAAAAGATAGGTGAAAGACTCTGAGTGCCAAGCTCAGGATTTGAGGTCTGATCCTGAGGACAGTGGCGAGCCTAGGGGTGCCTGTAACTTGGGAATCCCTCTTATATTTGAGGTTGGGAGGAGGGCATCAGTGGCAGTCCTGTAGTAGATGTGGGCCTAATGCAGAAGCCAGGAGATCACCTGGATGACTCCTCACCACTCTTCCCTCTCACGCTCTAGAAAGGACAGAGGCCAGGTATATGGGCTGCTGGGAAGGGTGGTAGCACCACACCCTTCTTGTAACAAAGGGCCAGGGACGCTGGAGGCTGGGGTAAGAGGCTGTAGGTTGCAGTTAGGAATGAGAACTCCCAGTGGGAGCTGAGGCCAGAGCAGAAAGGTCTTGGAGATGCCTGGATCAGAGACAGTATGGCATATTCACCTTCATGCGTCTTGTGGACAAAATGCTGAAAGATCGGAATAAACAAAGCAGGAGGAAAGGAAAAAGTGCCTCTTGAAACCAGAAAGGGTGTCTTAGGTTATTCAAAATCCAAATAATGAATATTTGACTCACTATTCTTCTCACTTTTCAGGTCATGCAACTCGCTGTAAATCTGCCTCTAGGCTGGAAGCCTTAGGACATGATTGGTATGAAAAGCAGCTGGCATCCAAGTCTCAAGGATTGAGAGAATACCTTGTGCCTAGCACAGAGATAAATATTAGCTGTTATTATTTCTACATTCAGTAATACTGCTATATTTGATCAAAATTACCTGTTTAGAGATCCAATATCTAACATGGTGCCATTAGAGAGCTAGCAATTTCCCTCTTCCCTTTCTGAATATCATATATAAGCAACAATGTAAAAAGAAAAAACTCATAAATTTCATTTTCAGGAAAACTAGGAGAAAGATATAACGCACAGGCTTGAAAAATACAGCAGAAGCCACCCAGATGGAAGAAAAGAGTAAAAGGTCCAGGGAGTCAAATGAAAAACAAAACAGTAAAAACATGTTCCTAGAGGCAAAGGGATACTCCTGATGTGACAGATCAAAATTTCCTGGTCAGCAAGAAGGAAGGTACCTGGGGGGGAAAGGACAGGGTGTAGACTAAACATTGAGCAGAAGCTGTTAAGGAAGAAAACACAAGGACAGAGGAAGAGTGAACTGGCCCAGGGGCAGCATAGATCAGAAAATGCCCACAAAATTGGGTAAGACCCTTGCCTACAGGAAGTACAAAGTACAACTTGTGTGTAGCAATAGCATTGAATATAGCGTGAACACAGCTGATGAGAGCAGCCCTCTCGGGTCTGATCTGTTTCCTAGAAACAGAAGAGATAGGACAACATAGGGGAGCCATTTTCGCAGGAAGCCCTCTCTCTCTGGGGAATCACTGAAGAGAGCTTTTGGATTTTAAGTCTGTAGAGATAGTCTGGTTTCTCCCCGAACTACAGGAATCTCTTTGAATAGCTAGGCCAGGAAAATCTATTCTTGTTGTTGTTGTTGAATAAAAGGAACTGCATGTTGACAAAAAGATTTAATAAGAAGAAAAAAAATGCAGGAAAGAGCAGCAAAACTTACCACTCAGCAGAAAAAAGGGAAAAGACAAAAAATGAAGATGAAGTTTAATGCTATGAATTAAATAGAAATAACCACCTTTATAATGAAAGACAATAAAGCAGTATACAAGAACTCTGAAAACATATGAAGAGAAAATTGAGGAGATGACGTGAACATTTAGAATCTAGGAAAGAAGTAGAAGGAAAAACCCAAAATCACCGTGAAGAATAAAGCCCAAATTGGAAGAAACACAAAGAGAACAGATACTATGGAAAACACAGTAAGAGAGAAGGATGCCAGAAATGAGAAGAGTAAACAAAATGAAAAGGAAATAAAGGAGTTACAAAGGATTAGAGAGTAAATGATGCTAGAGAGAACAGTCAAAGGAAATTCTACTTGTTTGCATCATTGGTTCTGAAGAAACAAAAGAAAACAATGCAACAGGACATGTATTTAAAATATAATTCATTAAAGCATTCCTGAAATAAAAGTTAAATCTACATATTGAAAATGCACAATGTAAGCCAGGGAAATTTGACCCAAAGTGGTCAATACAAAATATATCCTAATGAAGTCATTGGATTTAAAAAATAAATATTGACTCAGTAGCAGAAAAGACATCCAAGTTACTTATGAAAAAAAAAAAAAATAAGGCTGGCCCTCTGATTTCAGCACAGCAATATTGAGAGCCAGAAGCTAGTAGAACAATATTTGTAATATAGTCAGGAAAAGCTAGTTGAACCAAGGATTTTATATCCACCTGAGCTATTCTTCAAGAATAAATAAACAAAAAACCGTTTTGAACATACAGAAACTCAGGGAATATTTTTCCCATGAGCCCTTCCAGAGTAGCTTCCTGAGGACTAACTTTAGCCAACTATAGAGATCACTTGGGAAATACATTTATTTATGAACGAAGGAAGGTGGAGAATGGGGTGAGAGATTCGAATGCAAATGTTATATGCCCTGACAATGAAGAAATGATATAACTAGCAACAACAACAGAAAAAACAAAACAGGGAGAGGAAGGAAGGAAGAATATGCAAATTAGAGCAGGTTTGCTTATTGCCTCATTTACAATAGCTAGAGGTCAGATAAAAGCATTAATAAATGACAAATTAAGGAATGCAAGTTTGAACATGTTTAATAGAATAAAGATAAACCCTAAGAGGATAATCAGATCAACTACTTCCAAGGAGTAGAAGAAAGGAAGACGACAAAGATGAACAAAGGGGGAGGGAAGAAAGTGGTACAGGAATCCCGTTAATCACTACGAAAAGTGACAACATTCCTCATCAGAAGAATAACGTACACACATGCTCTCCCACACACAAGAAAATAGAGTGCATGGTGAAAAGAAAACGTAAATGAAAGCATGACATTAAAATATGACTGGGTTGACAGTACTAAACATAAATTTTAACTCCAAGAAATTTAAATGGGTTAAACTCACCTCTTTAGAGAATCAGATTCTATTTTCAGACCAGGTCACAAAGCAAAGCCTAATTCCATACTGATTATGATGGCAAAGTGATTCAGATAGTTTGCTAGATATATTTTTACCCCAAAATTCTAGTTTGGGACTATAATACACACACACACACACACACACACGAAATGACATGCATGAGGTTATTCATTGCAGCATTGTTTGGCATAGCAAAAGGCTGGAAACAATTCAAATGTCTAGGGTTAAATTAATTATAGTAACTCCACCCACTGGAAAACTATACAGCTATTTATATGATATGAAAGGATCTCAAAGATATATTAAGTAAAAAGTAAGGTGCAGAACAGTGTATATCATATGCTACATCTGTGTAAAAGGGGGGGACAAATAACCTCTGGGGAGCGGATGTAGCTCAAGTGGTTGAGCGCCTGCTTCCCATGTATGAGATCTTGGGTTCAATCCCAGGTACTTCCTAAAAAATAGTAATAATTCGCTTCTATATGCATCAAACTCTTCCAGGATAAAAGCACTTATAATAATGGCTTTTGTTTTAGGGGGAGGTGGGAGCTAGACAGATGGTGGTCTGGAAAGGGAGGAAGACTTGTTTCTTTTTAATAATTTTGGTTGCAATGTGAATATATACCTCTTAAAAAAAATTAAAGGCTGTTTCCTTGTCTGTCTCCCCCACCAAAACACAGGCTCCCTGAATGCATGGACCGTGTGTCCCACTCAAGCTTGAGGTGCAGCGCAACTCCGGAGAGTGGTCAGTATTTGTTGAATGAATGAATGAAGAAATGCAGTTCAGGGCCATTTCCCAGAGGAGGCAGAAAGTTTAAGTGAGACAGCCTCAAGAGACTTGTTAGCTGTGTAACTCAAGTTTGCACCAATCCATCAGTTTTAATGCTACATGCTAACATTTTTCTTTTTAAGCCAAAAGGGAAAAATAATCCCTCAACACAGGATTTTTTAATCAACACAATCTGTGTGTTGTTCTCCCTCCTGCCCAGTGACCTTGAGCAGGTCTAAATTCAATTCCAGCACTCTCTGAGTCAGACACTCTGGGGGATTCAGAGATGATTAAGACATGGTCCTGGCCCAGTGCTCGGCATCCCCTCTCCTTATTTGTAAAAGCAGAGCACTCTCCCTCCACTGAGTTGGTGGAATTTTAACAATGAAGACATTAGCCATTTTCTTTCCCAAAATGCTCTTTGCTGGAGAATCAAAGCTCGGTTCAAATATCTACTCATCTGTGAAATCTCTCACCACCTACCCAGGAAAATTCTATCCCCCCTTCTTTGGGGTGTCCCCAGGACTCTGTACTTGAAGCTCCCCTTTTCGATGCCATATCACAACCTGTCTTCTCTTCTAGACTGTGACATCCAACACAGCAAGGACTCTGCAAAAGTCCTATCTGTCAAAGGTAAGTATTGACATATTTTTGTGAAAGCAGCAAGGAAAAGAATGTGAATGCTTTGAGCTTAGGGAAAGCGCCGCTCCTGTCATCCTGCAGACACCAAGAATAAATAGGGTGAGCAGGTCAGACAAGAAAGTGGCCGCCATATAACTCTGCGGATGAGGAGGAGAGTGTAATCACCCCAAGAGAAATAATTTCCAAGCAAAGAGTGGCCCGAGGTGGGGGAAGAGAAATACGTGTGTGCCAGACACTCAGACCTTCAGTGTATAGAGATACACATTGTCTCAGTGAAGACTCAGAATGCCCTGGGAGGGTGAGCCATTATCTCCATTTCACATTTAAGACCACCCTGACCTAGACAGAGTAGGGACCTGGCCTCACCCCTACACCACAACACACAGACTTAAAGGCCAAAGCCAGCATTTGAATCCCGGACCAAATTATTCAAATCCATGCTCTTTATTTTACCTACCCTGACTCACTGTGAAAAGATGACCTAATCCTTCTACAGCAACTTCCCGTCCCCAAGGAAAGGAATTATCAGAATGCCTGGCAACCCCAGCCCAGCCTGACACCAGTCTGGGGAGCCCTGGGATCTCATTGTCATGTTTCTTTGCATATTGTTACTGAGGGATGCTAGAACGGCGCCACACACCTGGCTTGTTTCAGCACTGGCTTCTCATTCCTGTCTGCAAAGTTACCACCAAGTAATTTAGTTTATCTTGTGTCTCTGCAAGCTTGTTTGGAAACCATGGAATGCTGCTTACAGAAAATTAAGCTTCATTTTCTTTAAGCATCCAGCCAATAGTGCAGGCAGGAGATGGTGATTTGGAGGTAACTGCTTATGCATATGTAAACATGATGCATTTAGCAAATTATGTAGACTTCACACTTCAGAGCATTGAAAAAATAAAGGTACCTTCTAAGGAAACTGTAGTGCAATACAGTCATTCTGAAAGGAATGCAGAATTATTGGTTTGTAAGAATAGTTTAACCCAGATATGAATGGAAAATAATGGTTTACAATGTGTAGCGTGGGCTGGGCATAAGCTAGGATTTGAACAAGGCTAATTGTAAGTGGTGTTTAAGGTATCTCTAAGGACCCCAAGGAACTATGGCCCATAACGTGCCTTGAGATTGAATTCATGGTGTGATGTGGTCGTACATTTCAAAGTCAATTCCACTGCGACTCCTTAAACTTCACACAATTTCTCACATGTGTTTTCCTCCTCTGGCCTAGGGAGAGAATTCTAGGCCCATCTTGAGCTTAGAAAGCATTGTAATAGTGAAAGCATCCCTGTAATCTATTACTCTCTGTTCCCATTCTTCTCTAGGACCTGTTGCCTCAGTCTCAGCAATACACTGTACTGAAAAATGTAATTAAAGTACTACTCCAGTGGGGTCAACCTGACAAGCCAATATAGTGGACTTTAAAACTCATGAACAGATCAGGTTAGAGTACTTGGGCTTCAGTGGTTTCCAATTTGCAGACCAAAGTAGAGGTGGTTTATTTGTCTGCAGACATTGCATCTAAGGGGCCTGCTAACTTACAAAGTTCAAACAGCCATCTGTTGGCTGCACGTGTCAAAGCTGCACCAGTGCAGCTCAGATTACGTTAATGACATCACATTCATCAATAATAACGCTAGGAGTAAGAACATGTCTCCAGAGAACATTTACTATTGCCAGGAACCATACCTCACACTTTACTTCATTTCTTCCCCATTTAATCTTGATGATAATCCATCAGAGTCATTATTATGATTTCCATTTTGCTGATGTGCAAAGCTTAGAGAAGTTAAGTAACTTTTTTCCAGTTGCCACTGGCTGGATGCTTGTTACATGGCAGGCACTATACCCACAAACATGGTCTCCTTGGATCGTCACACCAACTCTATAAGGTGGGGATTTCAATTAATAGCCATTTTATAAACTCTGAACCAGAAGGAAGTTACCGGACATGTCTAAGGTCACAGAGCAAATAATGGTAGAGCTTGGAGTCACATTCAGGTCACAGACATAGCCATGTCTATTCTGTTCAATACTGTGGTCTCACCCTTTGGAAAGAAGTCATCCCCATTGCCAGGAAATGAGAAAGGGCTGGGCAAAGAACTGTTTTTGGATTTGTAGAGGCCAGACTAGACTCTGGTACTCAATACTTGCCCCGTCACTTCCCTCCCGGCATCCCAACATGCTCCTGTGCACAAACACAATCCCAAGTGATAGAGATGTTAATCCTCACAACAACTCTTAGTGGCAAGCACCATTATTATTGCCATTTTATAATTGGGGCAACTGAGGCTTGGAGAAGTTAGATATCCTGCTCAGGGCCAGCAAAATATTAAACAGCAGAGTCAGGGTTTACACCAAGGCTGTCTAACTCCAGGTCCCACACTCTGAGACATTAGGCCATACAACAATTAATCCAATAATTAGACACATAGTGTTAAAGACCTAGGGGCTATTTTGAATTAAGATTCTGGCTCAGGATGAGGAAAAAACACTGAAAATTTATAATCCTTCAGTAGGTTTTATATGAGCCTTGAATCAAATAAGCACAGAAAGCTGCCAAGATTTAGTTGTACTATTACATCTATACTGATACTGCTTATTACGGAACAAAAAACTGAAAAACAAATGTCCAATATGATTCACAAATATGTCAGAAAACTGAGAAGCCATTAAAAATTATGACAAAGAAGGATATTATGATATGGAAAATGTTTACAATATAATTGAAAAAAGATTATTAAAGCATATATGGTTTGGTCCCATTCTGTGATATGAAATGAGTAGAGTATATAGAATGAATGAGAAAGAGATAGAAATAGAAAGAGAGGAGAGGGGAAGGTGTACAGTAAGAGGTTAACAATGGGTCTATTATTATGGTAGAACATGGCTATTATTTTTTCTTTTGCCTGTTGTATTAGTCAGTCAAAGGGGTGCTGATGCAAAGTACCAGAAATCTGTTGGCTTTTATGAAGGTATTTATTGGGAATAAAAGCTTACAGTTACAAGGCCCTAAAGAGTCCAACTCAAGGCTGCTTTCTCACCAAAGTCAGCTGCCGCGTGTTGAAGCAAGATGGCAGGAGATCTCTGCCTGGCCTCTCCTTCCTCTTAAGGCTCTGTGGGCCCAGCTTCTTCTGATCTCAACTGTAGAGTCATGCCCTACTGACATGGTTGAATCAAAACCCCTAAATTGATTTAATTAAGTAAACTTAAAACCTTTAAATACCCAGAGGAACAGACCAATTTACAAACAATCTTTCTTTGGGGGATTCCTAAATAACCTCAAACTGCCACACCTGCTAATGTTTTTGCATGTTCTACAATTAATAAATATCCATAATTTTGGTTTTTTAGGCCTAAGACTTATATGTAGGTAAGGGTAAGACAAAACAGTTCCAATGAGGCTCGGAAAGATGGCTGGGGACCAGAGCAGCATTTCCCAGTGTCTCGTGTGGATATTCCCAGAAAAGAATTTCGTGGTAAGATTCGTTTGGCAAACATTCTTTCTCTGTTCACTTGGACTGCGGAGTCTCATGTTAAATAGAGTTTGTTTAAATTGGTTTAACCTGAAGGCACCCAAATTTATATGCCCACAGAACTTTTTTTTTTTGCATAGGACATCAATTAACATCTTGCAGCTCTAAGGAACCCAGTTTGGGAAATGTTTGCCTCTGGCATTCACTTACCCCTCTCTGCATCTATACATAGTCTACCTCCCGTGAATTTCCTTTCTTTAAAACCTGTGACTCTAATGACATTTTTCCTCTACATCCCCCATAAATATTTTCAGAACTTAAATAAAAGCAGGAAAAATATTCTTACTCCTTCTAGGCAAGGGGTACCTGGATATGTAGACATAATTATTTCAAGTCAAAATACTTCATAAAGCACGAAACATTTTTTTGTTGTTTTTACTGCTGCTGCTGCTAACACTGCAAAAAATTTTATCACTAAAAGTCATACATTTTTTCATTAAAAAAATTTCATTGACATTTATCATTCATATATGAACATACATAAACCTGATATGCATGTTTGTTTTTGTTTGATTGCTTGTTTGTTTTCGAGAACTTGCCTTGGGAGGTGGATCAGTAAGCCTGAATATTACACCAAGCAGATCAGCAGGTAACTGGACAGTGGAGGTTCCTTACAATGGAACAAGTGTGCAGAAGGGCAGGAGTGAGGGCTCTGGTTTATGAGTTCCTCATTGAACCCAGTTTTCTTTGGCCATGTGGCCCCAGGTGCGGGTATGGCCTATGGGTGAGGGCCTCAAGACATCAAGATTTGGGGTCTTATTGAAATAATATGGCCTCAGACATAACTTACCAGCTAGTTAAGCCCTCTGTGTCCAGATTGTAAGTGTCCAAGATAGAGGGAGAGAAGAGGGAACATCTTAAGTCTCTGAGATCTATCTGGAAGCGGGACTTTGTGTGTTAGTATCCGTGAGCTTATCACCCATAATGAAATATTTACATAGCTAAGACTCATAAATCCAATTTTCTATCTCAAGGGATATTAAAGTCCTGACAAGAACAAATTCCGGAGAGGGTCAGAATACATCATCTTTTATTTAGTGTGTTTTGCTTTTTAAATCCTGTGTAATGATCTGAAAGCCCCCAATGGCTTAGACAGAAACCACCCGTTTCTC
Organism: Cabassous unicinctus; assembly: GCA_029593785.1. Lineage (NCBI taxonomy): Eukaryota > Metazoa > Chordata > Mammalia > Cingulata > Chlamyphoridae > Cabassous > Cabassous unicinctus. The sequence goes on along the minus strand of JAQZBX010008832.1, from coordinate 3,528 downwards.
TGATAGTTATTGCTCTGCATGCAGCAAGGGTCTCACTAGGCAAGCTTGCCAAGGCGAACAGTCAAAGGCCAACTTCATTTGGAGGTGAATTCTCTAAGATGGACAGATTCTGCTCCTGTGAAATTAGGCTGGAGCTGATTCAAAAGTGTCTTTGGGTAAAAGTGAATTCTGAAAGACTCATTTTTTCACTTTCAGAGTAGCTGTGGAGAAGAATCGGTAACATGGTGATCACATTCGTCTTGGGAAAGGGAGATCAGTCTGCTCTTTAAAGAGCAGAGATGCAGGCACTAGAGTTGGTAACAATCACTGTTTAAGAACCACCATGGATATTTTGAATGCACATCCTCCTACATGATTCTCCTCTCCCAAATGGAAGTTACCTCCTTGCCAGTTCTCAACATGGAAGGAAAATAGGGTCTGTTTGGTAGAATATACACACAAGCAAACATAGAGCACAGAGGGGAATATACTGCCCCACCCTCCTGGACTGTGGTCTTCACACATTGACAGATTGGTCCTGGGTCTTGTGGGTAGGTGGTTGGGGGCACAGAATGGGACTGCTTTTTAACATCACACAGGCTAAGACACCATTTCTAAAGGCTCTGGCACTTAAGCACATGCCACCGAGCCTAACAACACATGGCTTTGAAGGGAACTTGGCCAGGTCTGAGGAACATGGCAGTAAAGAAAAGACAAAGCATTCCAAGTCTTGGAACACAGATTTGGGGTCTGAAGGATACCCTTACTGTGTATATCTAGAGTTAGGCCAGCCAACTTCATTGATGAAAAGGGAGAAAACCCAGGGCAGATACAGGTTATGTGATCAGGAAGTAAATGCGACACTGGAACAAGGCCATAGTTCATTGCAAAACCAGACCACCAACAAATCCCAGTGCATTCGTGTTCTGGACCTTTGCAAATATGAACATCACCACCAAGCTGCTGTGTTTACATGTCACTCATGTGAATACTGGCAAAAATATTATTCCCACCTTGTACACCGTCATGAAGACTACATGAGCATCCTCCTCCTGCAGGACCCCAAGCATGAGCACAGCATGTAGTGGGTGTTGGAAAAGCCAGTTATCCTGAGAACTCTCACTGTCTGCCCTACTTACTCAGGATCATCACAAGTGGGGAGTTGAGTGGACAACACAGTCATATGTTCAAATTCAAACAGTATTTCTAAAATGAGCAGACTTAGAAACTTGTCAACAACAGGCTCATACCAAAAAGTAGAACCAGATTACAAGGACTTGGAAAAACCAAACAATTCAGCTTAATACCAACTGGTGTCTTCAAGCTACAACAGGAAGGAGTCACCTAGTTCATAGATAGTTTTGACCACAGGGGTCTGGTATGTTTTTTTAAACTTCCAGAAGGAAACCAACCAACCAACCAACTTTAGGGTTTTTAAGAGTAAGGACAAGGAAAGACTGCTCAGGCAACAAGTGAGGCTGTCCAGGACCAAACCATTTGCCATATTAGAAGAGAAGAGAAGAATCAGAAACACCAGTACAGTACGGCCCCAGGTAGAAAGTGATGTGAGGGTGGCCTGAAGGAGGTCTGAGGAGGGGAACCTGGGAGGAATAAAAAGAGGGATACAGAAGGAGGGAGTTAATTTTGTTTACAGACATTGAGTAACTCTATGGGCTCAGGCATGTGTGGGGTGCTGGAGGGCTGTGGTTCCTCCTGCCAGCCCTGGGCAAGTATGTGCAGCCCCAAACCCTGCTGTAGCATAGAAAGATTTCCCTGCCTAGAAGAAACAAGGACTGGGAAAAGGGGAAGCCTCACACCCCCAGTTCCACAGCTGGAGCTCTCAAGGCTGCCTGCTGCTTACATGACTCTTCCTACCCTATTGTCAAGGAAGGTAGGGGCTCTGGCTCACCCTGGAGTGGGGAGTAAACCAGAGAGCCAGTGTGGACCAGATGAGGCAGCACACACATTTTCTGTTTTGATTATGTCTCCCCACAAGACCATAAGACCTTGGCATTTTAGACAGGTTATATTTCTATCTCTCTTATAGCAGTGTCTTAGCATAGTAGAAGCTTAATGTGTAGTTGACACTGGTGATCATTTAAGAGAGGCTGAGGCTGACATTCTTTCTCCTTTTCTGAGCCAAATTCCAAGGCAAACGTTTAAGTAATTTAAAAATGTCCCAAAAGAAAATTAGGATCGAATATTTGAGTTTTATTTCCAACACCTAACTATGTTCAGTGTAAACAAAAAATGTGTAAGGAGTTTCTTTGTTATAACTATGTTCTAATATTATAAGAATCTTCAGACAGAACCATGAAACATAATATAACACTCTAGAAAAGTAATAACTTAATGAATGCTTTAAGGAACATCATAATGGAATTATTCAACCAATGGTATCATTACATTTATTTTAAAAGAAAAAATAGAGTTAAAGCCTCATCTCAATCATCAATGTAAGTTTCACAGGGATTAAAGGCTTAAGGTAAAAGCAATTAACAGCCTAAATTATTAGAAGAATGAGGAATAACACTTTAATATTAAAGCAACAAAATAACAATGAAAATTATCAATAAAATTGAGTATAAAAATAAAAGGCTTATGTTCATTAAAAGACGTGCTATGTCCCCACACTATGGACCACAGACCTGTGGACAAGCTGCAGTCCCATCAAACTGCCATCAAAACAAGTTGAGCCTGAATTACAGGCAAATTTCAATCCAACTTAAAAGACCTCAAAAGTCTACAAGGAAAGCTGAGGCTTCCACTGTCCTGAGTCAGCATTGTGCTAGAACACTGGTTTTGACCAGGGGCAAATTTGCTCCCCTGGGCATATTTGGTAATATCTGGAGATATTTTTGGTTGTTGCAAATGGAATGGCATGACTGGCATCCAGTGGGTAGAGGCAAGAGATGCTTCAAGAATCCCCCACCAATTGCTACAGTGCATAGGACGACCCCCTACTGCAAAGAATTCTTCAACCTAAAACCTCAATAGAGCCCAGGTTGAGAAACCCTGGACTGAAGGAGAAAAGGGGTTTACTCTGTGGCAATCATGACTGAGTGAGTGAAGGCCATGCTGATGTAGAGGAAAAAACAGACACAGGTCCAAATCTCAGGAATACAGCTGTGATGTGGAAAAATCACTGGATTAATTCCTACTATAAAATACATTCATCTTTATTTTGCATGCACTTGAAGTTTGCTCTTTCCTTCTTTCCTTTCACTTTCCACACTTCCTTCAAGTACATCTTATAGTGCCAATGAACAGTTACAACCCTTAGAAAGGTATAATGACAGCCTATTAAATATATGACAATAAATGTATGGATCACTACACCCACAGAGGGATGATAAGACAGAGCTGCCCACAGCCTTCATCAGTTAAAAACTAAAGGGATATTGTATCTCCTCCCTTTTTTTCCTTATATATATCTGAAACTCCTTTCAGAGTTACATTTTGTTTACTTTTTCTCCACTTACAAGCAAAATGTATATGAGAATTTTGTTTTTAATATATATTTTACCTTGTTCACAATTATTCCTCTTT